>OX465037.1:1947039-2002039 GCA_949841015.1 Aplysina aerophoba | reverse complement strand
ACCATCAGAACCCACAGCATCATACACATGCAATCCTAGGAACAACACCATTAAGTTTATAATATCTATGTATACGACTGGCAAAACACAGGACACTAACAGATACACAAACACCACACGTTGTTGACCATGTGTGAAGTTTCTTAACTCTTCTGTGGTGGTGGTTCAAGGACGAGCTTCTCTAAAGCTTGTGCAACCTGCTCACTGGACAAGGACTGCAGGTCTGCGTTCTTCTCCACTCCGCGGTCTGTGTGGGTAGGTGCGGTTACAACTTACAAGTGAGGGAAGTCACAGACCGAGTAAGTATCAACCGTTCCACGACGCTACACAGCTGTGTGCAGTTAGCTGGTGTAATCTTATCGGAACTAGGGGAAACATACACAAGTACAACACTTCAGTTGGAGTAGAAGAGGTTATAAGACTGGCTTAGGTCTTACAGTTTAGATAGCAGGAGAGTTCCTTTGGACTGCAACACTTAAACACACATACATAGGTTGCACTGCCTGCACACAGTATTAATTTGACACTGTATTAGGAGGAGATATTCCTGCTACAATATAAGCAGATGAAGTGAAAAGAACGGACCAGCTCACAGGATAATATAAACCCAGCTCTAACCCTAGATACGTACGTATACCTGCTACAATATGTTGATCTCCATGCTAGTGTGTTAAGCTCATCTCATAACACAGTACAGCACCTCACCATAGCGAGCAAACATGACGGGTCTGACACCACTGCACTCCCTAATGAGAATGGGCAGCTTGGGGTTGGACTTCTTCAGATCAACATAGTTGCCTTCAATAAACTCCCTACAAAGACGTACCTTGAATATAAATTTCAATATCACTTACATCAACCACACCAAACACAGTCAAATGGTTTACTGCATTCATACACTACACAAACGCTTAACAGGGCTGCCCACAGCCAAACGGAGAAGCAGTCAGTCTGGCTACCGGAGACTACAACCAGTGAGCTACGCACCAAATGAGAACAGTAGCCAGAAAGTTCTACCAGTACAGATCCCAGCTCCTTAAAAGATTGATGCATAAGGCTACAGCTGATCACAAAGTCTTCAAAGAGTGCAAAGTGTGGTATAAAACGACACATTACGTTGTTAAGAATAGTTAGTTCTCTATAGAATGACGTGAGTTGTCGTGGAATGAAGATTAACAAGCAAAGACATGAGGAGAATAGGCACAAACCTAACTCCCTGGCTTCCAGGGGAGGTTTGACACAAGTGAATTCGAATCTCCCTTATGTTCTTGGAAATAGCCTGTCTCCAAGCAGCCATTTTGGGTCGGGCGTGATTGTCACGTGACCATTCCTCTTGATGCACGCTCTGGGCGGTGTGTCCCCTCGCTTCACTTGTAAAGTCAGAGAATGTTGCCTCCTGAAGACAGCGACGTGGAGGATGAACTGCGGCCTTTTGATGAACTCAACCAGGCAGAAACGGCTGTGATGGAGTCGCTAGTGCAGGCCTGCAAGCGAGGGTAAGTTTCTATCAGTGTCACGTATAGCCGCCGCCACCGGCTATAGATCACCTTACTATGATGCCACTCGCTGGCTTGAAATAGAAGCCTAACAACCTTTGCTGCGTACATTTAGTGGTGTATGAGCGCACGAATGCATCCTCCTTGGATATTAAGTGCTACTATGCCCTCTTTTTAGTAGTTACAACGGGCTAAGTCCTGTATTCATCATAATTATTGTGGTCGCTATATTCAGTACTTCTAGTTTTCTGGCGTACACATCCATTTGAATGGTACATTGGTGTGTATGTAGATGACTCTAGTAAAGTCAGCATGGAGCGATTCTATGTGTCATCGTTTGAGTACGTACTTTACTCTTTTCTCTTCTCCAGTTTCATCAAACGATCTCAGGAGCTACTGGATGAGCATGGCTTGGAGTACGTCAAGATGCGTGACTCTTCGGGCCACACCCTCCTGCACTGGGCGGCACTGGGGGGCAGCACGGAGCTCGTGGAAGTTCTCCTTCAGCGCGGAGCACTGTTGAATGTCCACAGTGACAACGACTACGGGCCGCGTCCGATTCACTGGGCCTGTGTCCACGGCCATGTGACTGTGCTGGATCAGTTCCTTGAGAAGGGAGTGTCGATTGAGACATTGGACTACAACCGCTGCACACCTCTCCTGATTGCAGCCCAGTACGGCCAGTCGCTGGTGATCAGCTACCTGCTCAAGAAGGGAGCCAACAAGGACCACGTGGACATCAACAAGGACACGGCACTTCACTGGGCTGCGTACAAGGGTAGGTTGTGTATACATAGTACGTACTATGCCGTACCACTCACCATTACAGGCACACATTCACATTGCTACACTCACGCATTGACAGGTACAACATGCACACACACGCATGCACACACACACACACACACACACACCACACACGCATGCACACACACACACCACACACGCATGCACACACACACACACGCATGCATGCACGCACACACACACACACACGCATGCATGCACACACACACACACACACACACACACACACACACACACACACACACACACACACACACACACACACACACACACACACACACACACACACACACACACACTATTCATCCTACCCACTGCACTGACCTGCTCATGTCCCCCCCTTCTCTCCCCTCCCCGGCTAGGTCACCCCGAGGCTGTCCTCATCCTCCTCAGCTGGGGCCTGGACCCGAAGCAGAAGGACGCCTACCAGCAGACGCCAGTCCACTCATGCAGCATCAACGGGGACGTGCAGTGCATGGAGATGCTGCTCGATCATGTGAGCGCCATGTGATATTGTCATGTGACTGTCATGTGACTGTCATGTCACAGTCATATGATGGTCATGACAGTCATGTGATGGTCATGTGACAGTTATGTAATGTGTACATGTCTGTGCAGGGTGGAGCAATTGTTGAAGCAGATGTGAATGGCAAGACCCCTCCAACCTTGGCCAGGGGACGGAAGCACAAGGACTTGCTGAGACTGTTTGAGAACAGAAGAGACGGAGATGAGGATTGGAATTGGAAGTGAGGAGCTCCTATATACACAGCTCCTTACACTTTGTCTCTCTTTCCCTCCCTCCCCAAAGCCTCCATAGCCTATGTGTCTGCACTGCATGAACTGCATGGACTTAATCTGGTGTAGCCAGACCACGTCCACCGGCTAAACCAGTCTGGGGTTCTCTCTAGGCTGTTTTTGTGCTGCACCCCCTATTGTGCAAATATGTATACTCCCTATCAGTGTCTCAGAGCTGTGTACCCCCCAGACCACCTACGTATATATATAGCTTGCACCCTCATACCAGAAACACCACAGGGCTGCTAATCTGCTAATTGTTAGACTTTATCACTGTCTTGTCACCTTTGCTCATGAGTGGCTGTGCTGCTGACCATAGGTCCTGTCACCTCGGCTAATGCACCAATAATGTGTACTGATAGCTGTTTGTGTGTGTGTGTGTGTGTGTGTGTGTGTGTGTGTACATCTTCCCCCTACATTCCTCGCAAGTTCCTCAACTTCACCATTCACCGCTCCCCCTCCCCTTCTCTTTCCCTCCCCTCCCCTCCCCGCCCCTTCTTTTTCCCTCCCCTCTCCTCCCCCTCCCCTCCCCTCCCCTTTCCCTTCCCCTCCCCACCCCTCCCCTTTCCCTTCCCCTCCCCTCCCCTCCCCTCCCCTCTCTTCCCCTTCCCCTCCCCTCCCCTTCTCTCCAGAAACATCCTGTACGGTCCCCCTGGCAACAAGACGTGGCCTGTGTGGTTCCTGGTGGTGGCCATGATCCTCTGGACCTATCCTCTCTACATCTTCAAGGTGAGGGGTGGGCCTCTGTTGAGACACGCCCACCTGCTAGCCACTTTCCATCCAGTTGAGAGTAAGGCATTGCAATACGTACGTCTAGTTGTGCTGTCTGACGATCAGCTTGTGACCGGCAGAGAGGAAGAGGCGGAATAACGGCTTGCGGCATTTTGGCATTCAAATAGGAGATGCTTGTATACATGTGTGCATGTGAATGTGGCCATGGACTGCCTTCAAGTGTTGGACCACCTACACACTGACTAGGAAGCCACCTTGAGGCACTGAAAATAGCACTCTATTGATCTCCATGTTACCCTTGTACAACTGGCTATGCCTTGATTTTATACAACTACACTTGCTATTATGCAACTTCAGCTCACTGTTATGCAACTCCTCCATGCTGTTATGCAACTCCCTAGCCTTGTCCCCCTAGTGTACTCATTCACTCTCATACTGTATCACATACGTAATATAACATTTCAAAGACTTTTCAAATCACATACGTACATATGAATGTACGTACATACATACATACATACATACCTGTTGCTTTGCACTATAGTGTAGTGGGTGTAAACTGCAAGAGGGCATCACTCCTGGTTGCTGGGGTGGAGGGAGGCTGCGTGGGGGAGGTGTGTGTGTGTGTTGGTGGGAAAGTGTTTGTGTTTGTGGTTTGTTTTATTTCATGTATTGGTGACCATTGGCATGCCTCAGTGGTGGTGGAGACCTCCTCCTCAAGTGACTTTAGGGTTTCTATTCTCACTTGTGAATTACACATGTAACTACTACCTACCTGATGACAGTGTTGGAACTGAAAACACTCCTGTTGATTTGGAAGGTGTAGGTATAGAGGGCTTGATTGAGCTCCCTTTCGAGTACTGTTGTTGGCATGTAAATGACATGGTTGCCATGCAATGTACTATCAGGACAAGAAACCCTGCAACCTCTGTGTTTGCAAGTTACCCTTAGTGCCGATTGTGTGTGTGTGTGTGTGTGTGTGTGTTTGCAAGTTACCCTTAGTGCTGATTGTGTGTGTGTGTGTGTGTGTGTGTGTGTGTGTGTGTGTGTGTGTGTGTGTGTGTGTGCGTGTGTGCGTTTTCATGCATGTACTGTATGCTTTGTCCACCCTCTGTTGCCCTCACTGTCCACCCTCTGTCGCCCTCACTGTCCACCCTCTGTCGCCCTCACTGTCCACCCTCTGTTGCCCTCACTGTCAACCCTCTGTCACCCTCACTGTCCACCCTCTGTCACCCTCACTGTTCACCCTCTGTCACCCTCACTGTCCACCCTCTGTTGCCCTCACTGTCAACCCTCTGTTGCCCTCACTGTCCACCCTCTGTTGCCCTCACTGTCCACCTCTGTCGCCCTCACTGACCACCCTCTGTCGCCCTCACTGACCACCCTCTGTCACCCTCGCTGTCCACCCTCTGTCGCCCTCACTGTCCACCCACTGTTGCCCTCACTGTCAACCCTCTGTTGCCCTCACTGTCAACCCTCTGTTGCCCTCACTGTCAACCCTCTGTTGCCCTCACTGTCCACCCTCTGTCGCCCTCACTGTTCACCCTCTGTCACCCTCGCTGTCCACCCTCTGTCACCCTCACTGTCAACCCTCTGTCACCCTCACTGTCAACCCTCTGTCGCCCTCACTGTCAACCCTCTGTCACCCTCACTGTCAACCCTCTGTCACCCTCACTGTCAACCCTCTGTTGCCCTCACTGTCAACCCTCTGTCGCCCTCACTGTCAACCCTCTGTTGCCCTCACTGTCAACCCTCTGTTGCCCTTACTGACCACCCTCTGTCACCCTCACTGTCAACCCTCTGTCGCCCTCACTGTCCACCCTCTGCTGCCCTCGCTGTCAGCCCTCTGTCACCCTCACTGACCACCCTCTGTCACCCTCACTGTCCACCCTCTGCTGCCCTCACTGTCTCTGTGTAGATTCTTCCTGCGACGCTGCATGTTGCCTGGAATGTGCACTTTGTGCTGTGGGTGTCCACGGTGGTCTTCTGGATCACCTACTACTTCGCCCGCTTCACTGACCCGGGATACCTCCGCACCAACAAAACACAGTATGATGAGGCTGTGAGAATGGTAAGGAGCAGTGTGCTGTGGTGCCGCAGTCCACAATTTTACACATGCATACATTCATTTATGTACGTATGTACATATGTATATACGTACATATAGACAGCAAGATTAATAAGCTTGAAACGCAGCAGTCACTTTTCTAGTCTTGTTGTCCATTATACGTACATACTTCCCCCATTCATACCAGCCCTGTGCTGAAGGGGTAACCTTAATAATACAATACAATACAATACATCACACAGCAATGAACCCCTAACATGCCTACCTACAGTTATAGTACAAATGTTACTGAGAGCTGTGCGCACACTGTCTATACGTATGTACATGTAGGCATAAACGTGCACTTTGATGCACTAATGTCCTGTCCCTCTCCTTCCTCTCTGGTCATGCCACCCCGCCTCTCCTCACCCCCGAATGCTGTAGGTGGGCAACCCCTCTACATGGAGTGAGTACACTGACTTGAACAACCCCGTCTTCCTCATGTGCCACTCGTGTCGACTGGTGAAGCCCATTCGCGCCAAACACTGTCGAAAGTGCAACCGCTGCGTGGACCACTTTGACCACCACTGCTTCTGGATTGGCAACTGTGTTGGTTACCACAACAGGTCAGTAAGCGTGCGCACACACACACACACACACACACACACACACACACACACACATGCGCACACGTGTGCACATCCATCCATTCATCCCTGTATATTATGGCATTAGTGAAAACTGAGTACACACTGACCACAGGTAGCAGCTTCTGTACTTGCTATTGACTTTCTTCATTCAACCAACTTTAAGCACACACTTCTCCGCTTTCTCCCTCCCCCTCCTGTCCTCCCCTCCTGTCCTCCCCTCTCCCCTGCACAGGGTGTACTTTATCCTCTTTGTCTACATGCTGGTCTTCCAAGGGCTCCTTGGTGCTTACCTCATGTGGTTGATGGTGAGGACTGACGGACTCGACACGCTGCTAGTGGTGTCTGGGACACTGTTGGCACTACACGCCATTCCAGCACTCTACGCGTGTGTCTACCAGGTGAGCTGTTTGGGCAGATTCAAGTGCATGTACCCTTCACTTGCAGGGTGCAACTCGGACACATACGTACGTATCACAACACGCTTCAGTGTCTCACACTGTGCGTTGTGCACACACACATGCACACTACCACACACACCTGCATACACACACACATTATGTATTTCACGCTATGCACAGCTACGTACATACATTTATACACACATACATTTATACACACATAACAGCAGTATTTCTTGTACTCCCTATAGACCAGGATGGTTGTCATGAACCTTACCACTAACGAGCACACAAACTATTTCCGGTACCGTCACTTCAAGCGACCGGATGGATCTTACAACAACCCTTTCAACCGTGGTTTCGTTAGCAACCTGAAGGAGTTCTTGTACCTCCAGCGACCTCCTTATATGGTAGTGAGGTCAGACCCTTACAACGTGTAGTGACCAAGTAGTGCAGAAAGTGAATTGTTATGGGGTTTGCACAGAGTAGTGGAGGGAGGGACTAGTGTTTGCATCTCATTGGTTGTATTCATGCACAGCTGTTTCTCACAGTATTGTAACATGGTCATGGTATGGCATTGTAATTGAGCCTGCTTTTCACTAACAAAGCTGTATTATGTCTTTAGATGTATAAAATTTAATAATTAAAAGTAGACACACCTGATGGCATTTATACGTAACTGGGCAACATTTGCATGCACACATCATGCACACACTTTATATAACTGCAAACAATGAACCATTACAAACTGTAATGAGTTTTGAGTGCTTTAATATTTCAATCAACAAATGGCAAATACAATTGAACGAAATTTGTACACTACGCGTACGTGTACATAATATCATATTATATATACATGGTACATTAAGTTGTAACAATCCTATTATACAGATTTAACATCAATTTACATAAAAAAACTACCATGCACATGCAGCACAGCTACATACACATTTGTATGTTCAATTATATGCATACTATACTACATACATCATTGCATATAGTATACTAGTACTATGTATAGATAGTACATATTTCTAGTACTTTGTACTATATACCATCAATATGTACTGTTTAATCCTAACTGACTGATTGCTTTTGCTGCTGCATCATGTTCAGCCTTCTTCTTGCTAGCTTGCTCACTTCCTATAACGGCTCCAAGTCCATGAACCAAAACTTTTGACTGGAAAGTTCTTCCAGAATGTTCTGTGAAGTAGTGTGGCTGTGGCCACTGTCTTTGCTCACAATACTCCTTTAGTTGCATTTTTGGCGTTTTCCCTTCACTCCTGTTGGAGTAAGATGGACCTTCATGGTAGGTTGTGGCACTCAGTAGCTCACTGTGATCAGTGTTAGCTGTTTGAGGATAACCCTGGTAATTAGCATATGGGGTAGTGGCAACTTGAGACTGTGCCCAGTTATTAGTAGGCAAAGTACCACCAACTTGAGGCTGTCCCTGGTAATTAGTGACAGTTGAGAACGGGCTACTCTGGGATTCATCATGGCTGGATACAGGACCACTTTGGGGATGTTCCTCATAATAAGGAGGATGGGTCACTGAGCGAGCCGTCACAGAAAAGGTTTGCTGTGCAGCATCAGTGCCAAGAGGTGGAGCAATACGGCTGCCTTCTGTAGTGATGGAGGCATTAGGTTCGAATGATGGCTGAACCCTTTGTTGGTTGCCAGGGGCAGCAGCATCTGCTGTGAGTGTGGATGTGGATGAGAGCCACTCTAAATTCCTGAGTAGGTCTTGACATGCATCTTCTTCAGCGACGTCTTTTGATGCATGAAAGCCACTCTTACCCTTGCACAGCTGACCAGAGGAGTGGAGGAACTCAACCTCACAGCGATACCGCTTCCCTGACAATGTGTTGTGGTCTTCAGTGAAGTTCTTTTTCAGGCACCTTTCAGCTTGCCTAGCAGCTGCCTGTGCAGCTTCTCTGGCAGTGAGGTGCAACAGGTTGTGGGTCAATGGTGGCAGGGAGGTGGCACGGGGTGGGGTGGGGGTGGCACCAGACATATATGAAGGGGGTGTGGCACCAAACACATAAGGAGTGGGTGTTGGCCCATCCACAAGCAGACGAGGTGTGCCACCTGCCACACCAGGCGTGGGCGTGGCAGCAGGGGGAGTGGTCCAGTGCGCTGCAGAAATGAGAAAGCAAAGGGACCAAAATGGCACAAGGTTGAGACGTGCATACATCTGACAACAAGGAGGCCACAAGTTCATACAGGGTACGGTACTATTATTGGTCACAATGTATTATCGGCCACTGAATCTTCTCGACTGCCGAACGAATCAGCTCCGTTTAGCACGAATATGTAGTATGGACAACACTAAGACAGATTATAACAAAACTAGAAGAATCCGCTTCTTCCTTCCCTGGCGAGAGGGCTTAAAACGCGCACTTCGAGAATATGTATTATCGGCCAAAAATATCTACTAACGGACATGGACTCCTACTCCGGCTACGAGTAGCGAATATGGCCATGACTGCTGTATTTAAGAGAGGCATAATTCCTTATCACACTCACCAGGAATCACGGCCCGGAGTCGAACGGTTGAGGTACTAGACTTCTTTTAATTGTACCATGTCGACCGATCAATTATCGGCCACCATTTTAGGCATTTTCATGCAAATTATTACAATAACGATGTTGAGGACCAACTCTTTAGTTTGAACTGCCAAACAGTGGTGTTGAACAGCAGAGATACTTCTTAGCTTTCTTTGTCTCCACAACAGCATGCGCACATGAATGGTGTCGCAGATAGCATCTGGCCAGTGTGTGGCCTCTCTAGAGGCGCAGACTACATCCTTTCCACAATTTGCGCTGAAACCAGTATGAATAGGCTTACCCAGAGAGAATAATAGACCACCAATCCTAGAAACGTCTTAAAATTAAAAACTTTTGCCGTACTTGCTGTTTCTGCTGCTCAACTGCTCAAACTCGCGTGGAAATGTCTAAAATGGTGAGAGTGATAAGGAATGATGCTTCTCTTAAATACAGCATTCATGGCCATATTCGTTTCTCGTATCCGGAGTAGGAGTCCATGTCCGTTAATAGATATTTTTGGCCGATAATACATATTCTGGAAGTGCGCGTTTTAAGCCCTCTCGCCAGGGAAGGAAGAAGCGGATTCTTCTAGTTTTGTTATAATCTGTCTTAGTATTGCCGGTAATACACATTCGTGCTAAATGTGAGCTGATTCGTTCGGCGGTCGAGAAGATTCAGTGGCCGATAATACATTGTGGCCGATAATAGATACCGTACCCTACATAATTATATACATATACAGTAATTATACAAATGTGATAGAGTGTGTTGAATCATACGTAGATATACTCTACACTACGCAACTGGGATTGGAATAATTCATTATTGCGTACCTTGTGATATTGAGACGTGTGACTTCCTGTGTGACTATGTATGTTAACATTAATAAGGAAACAAGAAAACTACCCTGTGAATTGACATTGGCAGCTAAACTACAGGACGTCTTTCTTATATATGCTGCCAGCAGCACATTACGGCATGGACTAAAGCAAGTAATGAGAGTGGTTGAATCAACTTACCCTGTGGTGCTGGTGCTGGTCCTGATGGTAGAGACTGATGAGCCATTGATGCTGGTTGCAGAGATGGATGTGTGCTTCCCCATGCTGCTGTCTGGTGATGCAGTCCCTGCCTGGCACCTGTCGTTCTTCCTGCAGCCCACAGAGAAGGAGATGGTTCTCCAGTAGCACTGCTCTGCTGTGGGGGGGTGTCCCGCTGGTTGGGAGCTTCCACCCTCCGCCTAGGTGCTGCCACTGGCTGTAGGGGCTGAAACTCCTTTGCCCTTTTCAATGGCTTCACAATACAATGCAGTGTTGTATGCCGCTCCGGAATCTGAAACCGGACTTGATCCCCCAATTTTCTACTCTCCTCCACCATACGCTCTGTCACAATGGTAATAATGTCATCCCATGTATGATCTATGTTTGCATCATTTCGTAACTCTTGATTAAGGAATCCAGAGAAGAGGCCTCGTGGGTTATTTGTCAGTTCATACGCTCGAAACTGTCGTAACGTAGAATAGGCGATGAGCACATTTCCTATAGAAGGGACAAGTTTCTCCAAACGCACTTCTCCACCTCTGGCTGTCCAAACTCCCCTATCTTCGTTCTCACCACGACACGCATCGATGAAAAACAGCTTCACTAAAGGAATCAAATCGCTGCTACTTGTAAACCGTTTGAATATTTCACCCAGGTCCACCTTCGCCCCATTCTGACCGACAATCACTCCTTCTTCCCCGTGCCCACAGAACACAAAAGCGACACATCCAAATGGGCAAAGTCGTGCCCCGGAGATCAGGTCATCCACGGCACTACAGATCTCACTGCCAGAGAGATTGTGGCGTAACATCACCTTGAACTTGAGGTACCTTTCAAAAGTTTCAACATAATCTTTAGAGTCTTCGTGAGTTCCTGGAAGGTGTTTTCGTCTTATTCGCGAATATGGGTCTCTGTCGAGGTCTCTGTAGTCGTTGGCAATGACCAGCGCAAGCCCAAGATACGCCATTGCTTACGGATATTCCATTACGTCATCGCTTTCTCAACTGTGTCGCAATTCCTTCCCCTCCCCTCCCCCCTCCCCTCCCCAGCATACGAACGAAGCTTTACGTTTACGCCCAGAGTATATAAACCTTGCCTTTTAGCCACAATGAGTTTCATTCACCTGGTACAAGTGAACTATTAATATTTGTAGCTTGTCTGTTAGCTAGTGGTTGGTCATGAAATTACGGTATACTCAGCCCTCTGTTGCCCTCACTGTCCACCCTCTGTTGCCCTCACTGTCAGCCCTCTGTCACCCTCACTGTCAGCCCTCTGTTGCCCTCACTGTCAACCCTCTGGTGCCCTCACTGTCCACCCTCTGTTGCCCTCACTGTCAACCCTCTGTCACCCTCACTGTCCACCCTCTGTCACCCTCACTGTCAACCCTCTGTTGCCCTCACTGTCAACCCTCTGTTGCCCTCACTGTCAACCCTCTGTTGCCCTCACTGTCAACCCTCTGTCACCCTCACTGTCCACCCTCTGTCACCCTCACTGTCAACCCTCTGTCACCCTCACTGTCAGCCCTCTGTCGCCCTCACTGTCAACCCTCTGTTGCCCTCACTGTCCACCCTCTGTTGCCCTCACTGTCCACCCTCTGTTGCCCTCACTGTCCACCCTCTGTTGCCCTCACTGTCAACCCTCTGTTGCCCTCACTGTCAGCCCTCTGTTGCCCTCACGGTCAACCCTCTGTTGCCCTCACTGTCAGCCCTCTGTCACCCTCACTGTCAGCCCTCTGTTGCCCTCACTGTCAACCCTCTGTTGCCCTCACTGTCCACCCTCTGTTGCCCTCACGGTCAACCCTCTGTTGCCCTCACTGTCAGCCCTCTGTTGCCCTCACTGTCAGCCCTCTGTCACCCTCACTGTCAACCCTCTGTCACCCTCACTGTCCACCCTCTGTCACCCTCACTGTCAACCCTCTGTCACCCTCACTGTCCACCCTCTGTTGCCCTCACTGTCAACCCTCTGTTGCCCTCACTGTCCACCCTCTGTTGCCCTCACTGTCCACCTCTGTCGCCCTCACTGACCACCCTCTGTCACCCTCGCTGTCCACCCTCTGCTGCCCTCACTGACCACCCTCTGTCACCCTCACTGTCCACCCACTGTTCCTGCGACGGTGCATGTTGCCTGGAATGTGCACCTCGTGCTGTGGGTGTCCACGGTGGTCTTCTGGATCACCTACTACTTCGCCCGCTTCACTGACCCGGGATACCTCCGCACCAACAAAACACAGTATGATGAGGCTGTGAGAATGGTAAGGAGCAGTGTGCTGTGGTGCCGCAATCCACAATTTTACACATGCATACATTCATTTATGTACGTATGTACATATGTATATACGTACATATAGACAACAAGATTAATAAGCTTTAAATGCAGCAGTCACTTTTCTAGTCTTGTTGTCCATTATACGTACATACTTCCCCCATTCATACCAGCCCTGTGCTGAAGGGGTAACCTTAATAATACAATACAATACAATACAATACATCACACAGCAATGAACCCCTAACATGCCTACCTACAGTTATAGTACAAATGTTACTGAGAGCTGTGCGCACACTGTCTGTACGTATGTACATGTAGGCATAAACGTGCACTTTGATGCACTAATGTCCTGTCCCTCTCCTTCCTCTCTGGTCATGCCACCCCGTCTCTCCTCACCCCGAACGCTGTAGGTGGGCAACCCCTCTACATGGAGTGAGTACACTGACTTGAACAACCCCGTCTTCCTCATGTGCCACTCGTGTCGACTGGTGAAGCCCATTCGCGCCAAACACTGTCGAAAGTGCAACCGCTGCGTGGACCACTTTGACCACCACTGCTTCTGGATTGGCAACTGTGTTGGTTACAACAACAGGTCAGTAAGCGCACACACACGCACACACACACGCATGCACACACGCACACACACACATACACACACACACACACACATGCACGCACACACGCACACACGTGTGCACATCCATCCATTCATCCCTGTATATTATGGCATTAGTGAAAACTGAGTACACACTGACCACAGGTAACAGCTTCTGTACTTGCTATTGACTTTCTTACTTCAACCAACTTTAAGCACACACTTCTCCGCTTTCTCCCTCCCCCTCCTGTCCTCCCCTCCTGTCCTCCCCTCTCCCCTGCCAGGGTGTACTTTATCCTCTTTGTCTACATGCTGGTCTTCCAAGGGCTCCTTGGTGCTTACCTCATGTGGTTGATAGTGAGGACTGACGGACTCGACACGCTGCTAGTGGTGTCTGGGACACTGTTGGCACTACACCCCATTCCAGCACTCTACGCGTGTGTCTACCAGGTGAGCTGTTTGGGCAGATTCAAGTGCATGTACCCTTCACTTGCAGAGTGCAACTCGGACACATACGTATCACAACACGCTTCAGTGTCTCACACTGTGCGCTGTGCACACACACATGCACACTACCACACACACCTGCATACACACACACATTATGTATTTCACTCCATGCACAGCTACGTACATACATTTATACACACATAACAGCAGTATTTCTTGTACTCCCTATAGACCAGGATGGTTGTCATGAACCTTACCACTAACGAGCACACAAACTATTTCCGGTACCGTCACTTCAAGCGACCGGATGGAACTTACAACAACCCTTTCAACCGTGGTTTCGTTAGCAACCTGAAGGAGTTCTTGTACCTCCAGCGACCTCCTTATATGGTAGTGAGGTCAGACCCTTACAACGTGTAGTGACCAAGTAGTGCAGAAAGTGAATTGTTATGGTTTGCACAGAGTAGTGGAGGGAGGGACTAGTGTTTGCATCTCATTGGTTGTATTCATGCACAGCTGTTTCTCACAGTATTGTAACATGGTCATGATATGGCATTGTAATTGAGCCTGCTTTTCACTAACAAAGCTGTATTATGTCTTTAGATGTATAAAATTTAATAATTAAAAGTAGACACGCCTGATGGCATTTATACGTAACTGGGCAACATTTGCATGCACACATCATGCACACACTTTATATCACTGCAAACAATGAACCATTACAAAAACTAATAGTAAATTTGAGTGCTTTAATTGTTCAATTAACATATGACAAACACAGCTGAAAAAATACACGTACAATACTTGTGTGTATACAGTGCAAGTTGCAAAAATTATATGTATACATGGTATAATTGTGCAATCGTATTATACATATTGAACATAATTTACACACATCATATATGTACATGCAGCACATCTACACCATGTGCCTACGTATGTTCAATTACGTATATGCATACTAGTACATACATTGTATATAGTATACTATGTATAGATAGTACGTATTAATACTAGTACTATGCACTAGTATACTGAGCACTATTCAGATAAGGCTAACTGACTTGATTGCTTTTGCTGCTGCATCGTGCTCAGCCTTTTTCTTGCTAGCTTGCTGACTTCCGGTAACTGCTCCAAGTCCACGAACCAAAACTGTGGACCTGAATGCTCTTCCTAAGTCTTCTGTGGTGTATTGTGGATGTGGCCATCGTCTTCGATCACAATACTCCTTCAGCTGCATTTTGGGTGTTTTCCCTTCACTGCTGCTAGATTGAGGTGGACCTTCATGATATATTGCGGCACTCGGCAGCTCATTGTGATCTGTATTGGCTCTTGGAGGATACCCCTGGTAGTTAGTAGATGTAACAATACCAACTTGAAGCTGTCCCTGGTAACTAGCAGTAGGCACAGTACCCACTTGAGGCTGTCCCTGGTAATTAGGATGTGGGCTTGTACCTACTTGCGAGTGTGCCCAGTAATTAGGAGATGAAGTACCACCAACTTGAGGCTGTCCCTGGTAATTAGTGACATTTGAGATGGAGTTACTCTGGGATTTGTCACGACTGTATACAGCACCACTTTGGGGATGTTCCTGATAATACAAAGGGGGATGGGCCACTGAGCGAGCTGTCACAGAAACAGTTTGCTGTGCAGCATCAGTGCCAAGAGGTGGAGCAATACGGCTGTCTTCTCCAGTGCTGGAGGCATTAGGTTCAAGCGATGGCTGAATCCTTTGTTGGTTGCCAGGGGCATTTGCCGTGAATGCAGATGTAAGAAATTCTGAATTCCGGAGGAGGTTTCGACATGCGCTTTCTTCAGCACTGTCCTTTGATGCGTGAAATCCACTCTTACCCTTGCACAGCCGACCAGAGGAGTGGAGGAACTCAACCTCACAACAATACTGCTCCCCTGACATAGTGCTGGTCTCTACAGTGAAGTTCTTTTTCGGGCACCTCCCAGCTTCCCTGGCGATGTCCTGCACAACGTCTCTAGCAGTGAGGTGCGACAGTTTGTGGCTTAATGTTGGCAGGGAGGGTGCATGAGGTGGGGTGGGCATGGCACCACACACATTCAAAGGGGGTGTGGCACCAGACACATTCAAAGGGGGTGTGGCACCAGACACATATAAAGGGGGTGTGGCACCAGACACATTCAAAGGGGGTGTGGTACCAGACACATATGAAGGGGGTGTGGCACCAGACACATTCGAAGGGGGTGTGGCACCAGACACATATGAAGGGGGTGTGGCACCAGACACATATGAAGGGGGTGTGGCACCAGACACATATGAAGGGTGTGTGGCACCAGACACGTAAGGAGTGGGTGTTGGTCCATCTACAAGTAGACAAGGTGTGCCACCTGCCACACCAGGCGTGGGCGTGGCAGCAGGGGGAGTGGTCCAGTGCGCTGCAGAAATGAGAAAGCAAAGGGACCAAGTGGCACAAGGTTGAAACATGCGCATAAATTTGACAAGGAAGAGGCCACAAGTTATGCTATCACACATATACTTAAATATAAACAGTAATTGAATAGAATGTGTTGAAACAACTTACTCTGTGGTGCAGGCCCTGACACTAGAGACTGATGAGCCATTGATTGTGGCTGCAAGGATGGTTGCGTGCTTCCCCCTGCAGCTATCTGGTGAAGCAGTACCTGCCCGCTGCCTGCCGTTCCTCCTGCAGCCCACAGAGAAGGAGATGGTTCTCCAGCACTGCTCTGTTGTGGGGGCATGCTCCATTGGTTGTAAGCCGCCACCCTCCTCCTAGGTGCTGGCACTGGGTGTAGGGGCTGAAACTCCTTTGCTTCTTTCAAAGGCTTCACAATACGACGTAGTGTTACCACCCGCTCCGGAATCTGAAACTGGCCTTGATCACCCAATTTTCTACTCTCCTCCTCCATTCGGTTTGTAACAATGGTGATAATATTGTCCCATGTTTCCTCTAAATTTTTATAATTTCGTAACTCTTCATTAAGAAAACCAGAAAAGAGGCCTCGTGGATTAGTTGTCAGTTCATACGCCCGAAACTGAGGTAACGTAGAATAGGTGATGAACATATTCCCTTTAGAGGGGACAAGTTTCTCCAAACGCACTTCTCCACCTCTGGCTGTCATAACTCCCCTATCTTCGTTCTCACCACGACACGCATCGATGAAAAACAGCTTCACTAAACGAATCAAATGGTGGTTTTCGCTGCTACTTGTAAAGCGTTTGAATATTTCACGCAAGTGCACCTTCGCCCCATCCTGACCGACAATCACTCCTTCTTCCCCGTGCCCACAGAAAACAAAAGCGACACATGCCTCCTCACGTCCAAATGGGCAATGTCGTGTCCCGGAGATCAGGTCGTCCACGGCACTACAGATCTCACTGCCCGAGAGATTGTGGCCTAACATCACCTTGAACTTGAGGTACCTTTCAAAAGTTTCAAAGTAATCTTTAGAGTCTTCGTGAGTTCCTGGAAGGTGTTTTCGTCTTATTTGCGCATTTGGGTCTCTGTCGAGGTCTCTGTAGTCGTTGGCAATGACCAGCGCAAGCCCAAGATACGCCATTGCTTAGGGATATTCCCTTCTACGTCATCGCTTCATCAACTGTGTTGCAACATAGATATTTCCTTCGCCTCCCCCTTCCTCTCCCCTCCCCTCCCCAGCATACGAACGAAGCTTTACGTTTGCGCCCAGAGTAAACCTTGCCTTTTAGCCACAATGAGTTTCATGCACCTGGTACAAGTGAACTATTAATATTTGTAGCTTGTCTGTTAGCTAGTGGTTGGTCATGAAATTATACAAATTTTGTCTTGCTATTACGAAGCTACACATCGATTATTCTGTGGGCTGGAGGAACAAGTTCATATGTCATTGTTGCTCAAAGTTGGAGTGGATGTCACTGCCAGCTGCAGTTTTTGTCCTTACATGGGGCTGTATGTGTCTATTATATAGCTATCTTATTACTGTTACTGTATGTATGTATGCTCATAAATGACATTGAGCACATGAATGCAAGTACAGAAGCCTTTCTGTAAGCCAAGTATATAATACCTTTATGTACAATGAGTTGCAGTTTTATTATAAATCTATGTACATTCCTGTTGTATATGTGAGATGGTTAACCACACTGCTGGATTTGGCCTATGTAGAAAATTCCATGCGTGTACTGGTTTTATGGGTGCCTGGTCTAAATAGAGAGGCTCAAGAACCTCTTGCTGTAGCAAAGAGCTTTACTAACCGCTCTTAACAGTTGTAGTTTGTACTCCCCACAGTGGCCGTTTAATGCAATACAGGGTGACCGTTACTACAGGTTAATATTACACACAAATGAATACAATATTCTTCTGGAATTCTCCTACTGTTACGCTAAACGACCAGGTAACTCAGGTGACCCCTGACACAGGTTCCACTGTACAAAATAATTATAATTTATTATTGATACTATTATTTTGCCTGTGTTTATTCTGTGTATAGCTTCAGCATTGTGCTGGCATTTTCTATACGTACATGTACACAATGCTTTAGCATAATGTATGCATACGTACAACTGGCAAATAGTGGCATGTTCTGGGTCGAGCTCCTGCTGTGCAGGACATGATTTGACTGCATGACTTAGCATAAAGCCATCCCCCATGCTTTGCTCTGTGCAACTCGATCCCCTCTGCTTTAGGGAATCGACAGGTGGCTCATTCCTCCACCCCTGAACCTCCTTCCACCCCTCACCATATCCATGATGGCAGTCGACCATGAGGTGAGGAGGTGAACACCCTGAGGGCTATGTCGTACATCTTCACTGCGGTGGTATACATGTCTCCCATCTGCAATGAAGGTTGTAGACCACCCCGTATACTACACAGGCAATTGGCAACATCACCAATTAACTGTGGGGGCGGGGCTGGTGTGGGAGGCCACTCCAGCTGGCCATGTGCTAACAATTTTACACTTTATTATAGTTAGAACTATCCGTCAGGCCGTCCTGCAGTGGTTACGTACGTGTGTGCGCAGATTGAAAAGAAGGCGCTTCCTCAGGCTCGCCCCACAATGCTTTGCATGCACTAGTTATAGTTAGAACTATCTCGTGGTAACTGCATTAAGCCTATGACTGTATTATATTGTCACTCAATTATATTATAGTAGCTACAAGACTTAAACAATAGCTTGTTACGCCCATATAAGGTGGTGCATGTCTATGCAGCCCCACAAGGTGTCTATCTATGGTCATGTGATCGCCAATTGCCTTATATGTTTATGTATACGTTTAATTATATATAGAAGCGGCGGGCATGCACGTGACATGTATGAGGTGTATATGTTATATTTTGAGAAGTGACAAGTAAAAGTTACTCTATAGCGTCTAGCTGGAAGTTGAATCAGTCAGTTAGCAAGTTATGCTGCGTGGGGTCCTTTTCCTGTTAGCGGCTGTCTTCACCGCCACATGGAGCTATTCGGCCGCGAGCCTAACAGCGACGGAGAAGCAGGTTTTACTGGACACGCACAACGCTGCTCGAAGGGCCGTCTCTCCGACTGCTTCCAACATGCGGGTAATGCAGTGGGACAACGGCATCGCTGCGTTCGCTCAGGAATACGCTGAGAGATGCAACTTCGACCACAGCTCCAACTCAGAAAGGATCTCCAAAACTGGTTTCGTCGGCGCCTGGGTCGGAGAGAATCTCTACCTCACAAGTGCGAGGTTGAGCGGTGCGAGCATTGGGGGAGCCGTAACCAGTTGGGTTAACGAGAAAGAGTACTACAACTTCGCGACAGGTGCATGTTCGCAGGAGCCATGTGGTCACTACACCCAGGTGGGTCTCCGCCCGTGCGAGCGTTCATGACCGGTGACCATATAACAGATGTACAAAAGATAGCAGGGAGTAACGGACAACAGTGGATCAACTGTACCAGACAAGGCAGTGGGATGGTTGGGAGAGATGTGCAGATTATATCTGCAAAGAAAAGTGCACTATTATAACAATATACGCAGTTTGATGGGAAATGGTGATATTATGTATGTCATTTGCTATAATATATGCATGCAGGTTGTATGGGACACATCTTATCGACTTGGCTGTGGAGCAGTGTATTGTTCTTCTGTGACAAGTTCTGTGACTTCCATTACATTTGGCCACATTGTGGTTTGCCAGTATGGACCAGGGTGAGTTATTATAGCACACAACAAAGTTGTACAATGCGAACTTGTGTGGGAATAGTAGCCCAACCCTATCCTGCCTCCATGCATTCTGTGATACCTCACGATGATGGCATTGCAATGGAGGTGGGAAGATGTAAGGCTACCTTGGACTAGTGTGGATGTGTTGGGGTTGCATGCACATGAAAGCATGAAAGTTATGGAAGTATGTAGCTATGCGTTGGTAATGATGTCTGTGGGTGGAGGAGTGACCTGATGTTCACATGAGAATCGTCCAACCAAGGAGGTTTGATTACATAGGGTGATGAGCCATATAAATACAGGTCATCACATGACTGCAGCTAGCAATTGACATAAATAAACTAGTGCTTCTACGATCGTAGGGCTCCATATAGCACATTCACAATGCAATCGATTGTGGGAGTGTATAGTCTGGTGGTAGAATGGTAGTGTCTCATATGTGTCATACACCATCGGCATTCACGTGAGCCTCAGCGCTTTGTACCTCAATATAATGTATGACTTTGTATTACTGATCATGCATGTATATTATAAATTATAGTGACTACATATACAACTCCCCCTACAGGTAAATGTATTACATACAAGGTCAGACAGTATTTAATGTTCATGCATTCTTACATCATCCAGATCAGCGAGAAGAAAAGTGTGAAAGCCACATTGTTTGCATAGGTTCTCCCAAATTTTTATATATATATATATACATATTATATATAAATGATATATATGTAGCCATACATAGCTGCATGAATGGTATATAGGTATGTGGAAAAATGCTATTGTCTTAGCAAGCCAGACTACTCAATGGTATATAGGAAATGTTTGAATGTCCTCTGTATTCATGAACTAACAATACTGCAATTGCTTCATTGTGACAGAGGGAACCTTCGTGGTCAGCAGCCGTATGACTCAGGGACAACTTGCTCTGCATGCCCGACAGACGCACCACACTGCAATAATGGACTTTGCGATGATTCCTCAGGTATGTGTATGTATGCATATAGGTATGCGTATGCACCTCTGCTGACTCTGCCTCATCTTAATTTGATGCCAATTGACAGAAACAGCCAATTTTTTTATAATTATATAACCAAATGTGTAACAATTGCCTTAACATATATACCTATAGTATACCTATACTCTATTCCATGCGCTCTGTATGTTCTCACACCTTCTTTGCTGTTGCAGGCCAAGGAACAAATGGAACAGCAGAGGCAACTGGTGGCCAACTCACCATGTTCAGTGCCACTGGCACTGCACTCATCTTCACATCTACACTATTGACAGTATTTTTGTCAATCTACTAATGCAGCATTCACAAGAGCCCCACTCATTTACGTACAAATACCTTATGTATATACGGTCAATATAGTTATGTATAATACTGCAATACACCCTAGATATTGTGTATAAATTATTATAGAATTTATCTGCCATCAAGCAATGCAATGGCTATAACAGGTAATACATGACTGTCTATAATACATTACTATATATAATTATGTATTATATATATGTACGTATACGTATAACATGTATATACATATATAGGTGTGTGCACATCTTGTAGTTTCTACTATACATATATACATACATGAACACACAACATAACTTGGTGTGACCTATAATAGAAATATACTTCTAGTGTGCAAGCCAGCTCAGTGATGGGCTTGCATAAGGCATGCGGGTTGGTAATTAATCAGAGGATTTTAATGACCTTAACTTATCCTAAGTTCTCTATATATACATATAGGAATATAATATATGTATTATGGAACAAAGTAGTAGGACTCAAGAGCTATATATTATAGTTATAGTAACTCTTGATTATCATGTATACTGTATACTGCCTGACAGTGTCGTATGTGAGTGCGGCGATTAACTTGATAAGTTTGTAGCGTTCCTCGTCTGTCGTTTAGCGGTTCGCAACAACTTCATGCAGGCAACAACTTCATCTCATTACTCTATTACTCATAAACTCTAGCAATGCAGTAAGTTACGTGTACTGGCACTAGACAAAAGAGCTAGAACAAAGACTAGGCAAGCAGTGCAGGGCCCTATAGCTGTTAGCAATCAACACATAGATAACACCTTGGTCTACAGCACTATCAGGTTACACACATAGACACATACAGGTTCGGTTACACAGGGTTCTATACATATAGATGATACACAGTGATGTATAGATGATACACAGTGGTGATGTACACATGATACACAGTGGTGATGTACACATGATACACAGTGGTGATGTACACATGATACACAGTGGTGATGTACACATGATACACGTTGATGTACACATGATACACAGTGATGTACACATGATACACAGTGATGTATAGATGATACACGTACAGTGATATATATATATATGTAGCGTTCCTCGTCCGTCGTTGAGCGCTACGCAACAACTTCACGCAAGCAACAGCTTCATCTCATTACTGAACTCATTCAACTCTCTAGCAATACAGCAAGTTACGTGTGTGTGTACTAGACAAAAGAGCTAGAACAAAGACTAGGGCTAGCAGTGCAGTGCCCTACAGCTGTTAGCAATCACCACATAGTGAACACCTATGTCTACACTACTGTTACACACATAGACACATACAGAGTTATTGGGTTACACAGGGATCATTGGTTTGCACAAGATGCTTGTGCATGCATGGTTTCAAAATAATTATACTTCATTGATACCAAGCCCAAGTCCTTAATTCCCCCAACTGCTTCCGTAACTCTCTGTTGCCATCCAGGAACTCCACCTCTGTGCTGGACACTGTCTATTCATTGGTTAGGCCGCATGATTTTATGCACTTAATCTATCGTTCTTCATAATATTAATCATACATTAAAAATATAAATAACCTCTTGATCATATTGAGTGAAATAAGGAGTACATATGAAAAATAATGACATACATGCATGGAGCTATCACCAATCAATGATACTGTGCACATACAGTCATGACTCAGTCCGTCTTCCTCTTTTCAACTGCAGGATGTCCCCTACAACACACTCTTCTGCCCACGCAGCGACTGCACTTGTACAGAACAAAGACCACCAACACCACCACACCTGCAACAGCAGCATACACGTCAAAGTTGTAGTACTGGACAGTGCTCCATTGGTGCTTGGCCCAGAACGGAACAAGATGGCTGTAGCCCACTTTGTGATAGTATTCAATGAGTTCTGCAGCTCGCTCCACTCCGCCCGCCTCTTTGAAGATGGCATTCAGCTTGCGGATGGTCTCGCGGTGGGGCCCGCTCTCTATCTCCTTGATGCTGCGTTGGAGGAGGTCACTGGTGATGTCACCTGCACCATGGAGACACACACCCAGCCCTTGATGCTGTATACGAGCACAGTTTCCAAACTGGTCTGTAGTCTGAGGAGCTCCAATAATTGGCACACCAGCCATTAACGCATCATTCACACCGCCAAGCCCGCAGTGTAAGATGGCTACAGATATGGATGGATGACGAAGTACTGCAGCTTGGGGTAACCAATTGGACAGAAACACAGTTCCATTTTGAAGTACTGTCTGGTCCACATCATCAAGAACGTCACGATTTCTATCCTTTATACTCCAAAGAATGGAATACTTACTTTGAAGAGCTGCAGCGACTACAGATACAGCCAACTGCTTGGATATATTGAGCATGCTGCCTGTACTAACGCAGAGCACACTTCTTGGAGACTTCTGGTCCAGCCAAACCTGCAAGTCATCTGAGATCACTTCTTTTCTCTGTGACACAACTGGTCCCACGTAATGCATCATTGGGTATAGTGGCCGGGGATAGTCAAATCCAAAGGTAACACCAACAATTTCCGGGTTGTTTATGCCAGCAGGAGTGAACATTGGAAGATAGTGGTGGTAGCTATAACCAACTGTTTTCACAATGGCCTCAAGGAGAATTGGGACTAGTGCACTTGTAAGGCGATGTGTAAACGTTGGCTCCGGTCCTCCTTGGAGCATGACCATTGGGTAGTGCCAAGATGGGAGTCCAGTAATTGACAGAGGCATGGCTTGGGTAAAAGAGACAACGGTAATATTTGTATTGGCATTGAGCCATTGAGTAACTGCCGGAAAAAGCGCATCCAAGACGACCACATCTGTGCCGTCTGAATGTCTCTCAGCTAGAGCTTCAATCAAGGTATTCTGAGTCTGTAGCAACATTGGCAGCATTTTTAGAAAAACGGCAGGCCCAGTTCCAACTCGCTTTAGCATCTCATCGACCGCACCTTTCTCTTCGGAACTTCCATAGGAATGGAGGGGTAATCCTGCTTCAGTGCACAAATCTTTCAACTTCTTCTGACCACTACTGAACGTTCTATCCGTCACTACGGATACGTTGTGCCCTCGGTCCCTCAGCGTCTTGCCAAGAGTTAGGTAGGGAAGAGAATGCCCCGGTGCGTCTGGGGTGATGAGCAGGATAGAAAGCGGGCGAATCTCACTGCTGTCCCCGAATGCTGTGCGGCTGGCCGTGGATGCGACAACTGTGATTGCAGCGAATAGCGCCACGCGGCTTAGCTGAAACATTGCCGTCATTATCTCTTGAGCATGTGCAGCAAATAAGTACACTGGTACTTGCTTATTACATTGATTTTGTTTTTGGAGGATTTGCAATTTTATATATAGTCCTCTTCAAACCGTATAGCTACGTGTGCGTGGACAACTGCAGAGTTGATCACGTTCATTTTCCTGGCCACACAAGTGACGCAACCCACTTCCGGCCCGTCGCTATCTCATATCTTAGTTAAAATGGCGACTCAGGGAAGTGAGCTAGGGACGAGACTATAATTTTTATAGCAACGCATAGTCACGCGCGCCAGCCCCTACCTTGCCCGCTGCTATATTATAGCGATTGCGAGGGTAGGGGCTGGCGAGACTAAGCTACACACACCGTCACGTTTGTAGTCCACGTTTCCATTCATAGCCCACTACAAGTTGGAGTGGAATACAAGCGTATACACATAGCGGATCACACAGCATGCTCATTTTCTTCCTTTATACATACAATCCACACGATAGCTAAGCCTTGAAGGTACCTAGCTACGCATATTTCGAGGTCGGGTCTAATATTTTGGTGAATTTCTAAATTACCTACTTATAGCGATGCCCTAGGAAATCCAAATAGCTGTGCTCAAAATTGGGGTCCACAGCTAGCTAGCTATTTCAAATACGTGGGAAATTAAGGGGGACCTTTTCAGGGCTCACTGGTGTGCAGTGCATTATGGAAGGTAATGACTGGTGGTGGAGGCATTAAATTTAATGTAGGTTAATGAATGTTGTCAAGGTATAGTGGAAACCAGAATCAGCATGCAGGTTTCACTGTCACACTTGTCTAGAATTTTGCGCCCATTCACTAAAATTGAAATAATTAACATATATACAAAAGTTAGTTTAGGCAACATGTTTGTGGGGTTGACAATATATATGACTTCCACAAAGATGAATAAATGGAATATACAATTATCATGATGTATGTATTTATATATATATATATATATATATATATATATATATATATATATAATATTACAGATCATACTTGAAGCTGTCACCAACCATAATACTACATACATACAGTCATTACTCAGTCCGTCTTCCTCTTTTCAACTGCCGGATGTCCCCTACAACACACTCTTCTGCCCACGCAGCGACTGCACTTGTACAGAACAAAGACCACCAACACCACCACACCTGCAACAGCAGCATACACGTCAAAGTTGTAGTACTGGACAGTGCTCCATTGGTGCTTGGCCCAGAACGGAACAAGATGGCTGTAGCCCACTTTGTGATAGTATTCAATGAGTTCTGCAGCTCGCTCCACTCCACCCGCCTCTTTGAAGATGGCATTCAGCTTGCGGATGGTCTCGCGGTGGGGCCCGCTCTCTATCTCCCTGATACTTTGCTGGAGGAGGTCACTGGTGATGTTCTCTGCACCATAGAGACACACCCCCAGCCCTTGATGGCGTATGCGTATACAGTTGGCTGGTTGATCTGTGGCTAAAGCTGCAGGATATCCAATCACAGGTACCCCAGCCACCAGCGCTTCATTCACACCACCAAGGCCACAGTGTAAAATGGCAAATGATATCGAAGGATGGCGGAGTACAGTAGCCTGAGGCATCCAGCCGGATACAAATACCTTTCCACTGGTCAAGCTATCACCTAATTTATCCAGAACCGCTTGGTTGCTGTGTCGCATACTCCACAGAATGTCATAGTCCAGCTCTCTTGCAGCGGTGACTATGGTTGAAGCCAATTCCTCTGTAATAGTCTGCATGCTACCCATGCTGACATAGAGCACGCTCCTTGGGGAGTGCTGGTCCAGCCACACATTCAGTTCTTCTGACAGTACCTCTTGTTTTTGTGACACAACTGGTCCCACATAATGCATCATTGGATACAGGGGTCGAGGATAGTCAAATCCGAAATCCAAGCCAACAATTTCTGGATTGTACACACCAGCAGGGGTGTATATTGGAGTGTAGTACTTGTAGTAGTAACCAATGGTGTTCATGACAATATTCTCAACCGTTGCATATGCCACCGTTGCAAGTCTGTCGGCAAAAGCTGGGTGGGGAGAGCTGTGGGGAAGAAACCTGGGGAAATGCCACCGTGGAAGAGAAGCAGCAGCAATGGGAGCTATTTGGGTGAATGAGATGACGGTGAGGTTGGTGTGGGTGTTGAGCCAACGGGTAACAAGGGGGAAGAAATGGTCCAGCACGAACACGTCATGGCTGTGAATCAGTTTCTCAGGATCCGTGGCGAAACTGTTGATCAGAATGTCTTGCCCATCAAACAAGAGAGGCGCTAATACTGTCAACGCAGTGAAAGGATTTAATGACCGGCTTGTGCGTCTCAGCTCCCCTGCTACATCATCGGTCACCTCCCCGTACGTGTGCAACTCGATTCCACGCTCAGCGCACACCTTTGCCAGCTGCTTCTTCCTCATTCCGAAGGTCATCATCGACACGCGGTGTCCTCTACTCACTAACGTCTCTTGGAGTGACAGAAGAGGGAGGAAATGCCCTGGGAAGTCTGGAGTGACAATAAGAACGGAGAGATGCCCCTGCGTTTTCGCTCGCGACTCTTCCTCGTGGTGTGCGGCATCTTGCCTGCTCGCGCATTGGACAAGCAGCGCTGCCAGTATTGCGGCACAGAGACGGAAAAGGGTCATATTCGGCAGATCTTCAACTGGTGGACTTCTCCCGCTTTAAATGCTTTGGCTAGTGTGATAAATGTGAAACCTAGGTCTACGTGTTCCGTTCATGATCGTGTTCACGATCATAGATCGACACGATCTTTGACATGAATGCCACCTGTGGTATTGCGTAATCACGGAGGCATGCGGGGTCACGTCATTTGATTACCGAGCGACACCGTGAACACCGTGCTGGTGTCTGAGGTCTAACAAGTTGACATTACCCTTTCCACAGTATTCCGAAGTCAACAGTCTATGGCTGCTGTGCGCTTCGAATGACAAACACAGCAGCTGAAAACCGAAATCCATCGCCTGCTTTCAAGCCGGTCAACCCAACTCAAAATTCTAATGGCACCCACGCCCCCACTTTAAATTTCTATGTCACATGAAATTGTACTAAGCACAAACAAACTTATTACACTAATGCACTAATGTTGGTGCAATAGCCAAATTGCAACAAAATAGTGTGCAATATAACACCGGTACCACATATATAAATGTTCTAGAACAGTAAAGTGACACCGTCTACTACATACACACAGTTGCTCAGTCCTTCTTTGCCTTTTCAACTGCCACCTGTCCCCTACAACACACTCTTTTGCACACGCAGCGACTGCACTTGTACAGAACAAAGACCACCAACACCACCACACCTGCAACAGCAGCATACACGTCAAAGTTGTAGTACTGGACAGTGCTCCATTGGTGCTTGGCCCAGAACGGAACAAGATGGCTGTAGCCCACTTTGTGGTAGTATTCAATCAGGTCTGCAGTTCGCTCCACTCCACCCGCCTCTTTGAAGATGGCATTCAGCTTGCGGATGGTCTCGCGGTGGGGCCCTCTCTCTATCTCCTTGATACTGTGCTGGAGGAGGTCACTGGTGATGTTCCCTGCACCATGGAGACACACCCCCAGCCCTTGATGGTGTATACGAGCACAGTTTCCAAACTGGTCCGCAGCCTGAGGAGCTCCAATAATTGGCACACCAGCCACTAGTGCTTCATTTAAGCCGCCGAGTCCACAGTGTAAGATTGCTATGGATATGGATGGATGACGAAGTACTGCAGCTTGGGGTAACCAATTAGACAGAAACACAGTTCCATTTTGAAGTACTGCCGGGTCTACATCATCAAGAACGTCACGATTTTTATCCTTCATACTCCACAGAATAGAATACTTACTTTGAAGAGCTGCAGCAACTACAGATACAGCCAGCTGCTTGGAAATATGAAACGTGCTTCCCATGCTAACATAGATCACACTTCTTGGAGACTTCTGGTCCAGCCAAACCTGCAAGTCATCTGAGAGCACTTCTTTTCTCTGTGACACAACTGGTCCCACGTAATGCATCATTGGGTAAAGTGGTCGAGGATAGTCAAATCCAAAGGCAACAGCAGCAATATCCGGATTGTGTATGCCAGCAGGAGTGAACATTGGAAGATAGTGGTGGTAGCTATAACCAACTGTTTTTACAATGGCCTCAAGGAGAATTGGGACTAGTGCACTTGTAAGGCGCTGTGTAAACGTTGGCTCCGGTCCTCCTTGGAGCATGACCATTGGGTAGTGCCAAGATGGGAGTCCGGTAATAGACAGAGGCAAGGCTTGAGTAAAAGAGACAACGGTAATGTTTGTATTGGCATTGAGCCATTGAGTAACTGCCGGAAAAAACGCATCCAAGACGACCACATCTGTGCCATCTATGTGCCTCGCAGCTAGAGCTTCAATCAAGGTATTCTGAGTCTGTAGCAACATCGGCAGCATTTTAAGTATAACGCTGGGTCCAGTTCCCATTCGCCTTAGCATCTCATCGTCTACAACTAGCGCTTCCGAACTGCCATAGGAATGGAGGGGTAATCCTGCTTCAGTGCACAACTCTTTGAACTTATGACCACTACTGAACGTTCTATCCATCGCTATAGATACGTTGTGCCCTCGGTCCCTCAGCGTCTCTCCAAGAGTTAGGTAGGGAAGAGAATGCCCAGGTGCGTCTGGGGTGATGAGCAGGATAGAAAGCGGGCGAGTCTCGCTGCTGTCCCCGAATGCTGTGCGACTGGCCGTGGATGCGACAATTGTGATTGCAGCGAACAGCGCCACGCGACTTAGCTGAAACATTGCCGCCATCGTCTCTTGAGCATGTGCAGCAAATAATTAAGCACATGATAGATTTGTAATTTTAAGCTATACCGCATGTACATGTGTACGCAAACTGCAACAGTGTTTGCTTCACACCTGAAGCTGATCACGTGCATTTTTCTGTTCAGACCAACACTTGGTCACGTTCCTGCCCTCATTTCCATTCCCACGCCCATTATTCATCGTTCAGAGTGAAAGCAGTCGACATGTTGGAAAAATGGCGTCTCGCGCCGGGACACTCACTTCGGAAACGATTCTTCGGCCCGACTCTAACAACTTTAGGGTTAGGGTTTCGGTTAGGGTTCCATTCAAGTTGGTAATTCGATCTAAAACGCCGGTTAATGGCAGAAACGTAGAAACTCCTTGTTCGTATAATATTAGGTATAGCTATATGCTCCGTTTTGCCAAGTTTGCGAGCCTGTACAGCTGTGAAGCACTCTTCCTTTCGCTGCATCTTCTGGATTGTATTCTTGCCTTTTGGAGGTCGATGCTGGATGGAGGTCACTCCAGGTGTAAAGGGGCTATCCGTATTTTTGTACATGTGCAAATTAAAGTGGAGTCTTTTAATACAACATTATTCACCGCAAAAACACACGTACATGTCCACCCTCAAGCAATACATTAGCTATAATATACTATTGTTTATCATAGTGTAGCTAGCTGGCTTCAAGGTGTTATGTATGCAGATATGCAGCAACTATTTGGTTATAAGTATGTAACAGATGTTTATTGCGCAGTTATATACTCATCTAACGTCATTACATACAGTTCTACTAATTGGCCGGGTGACCTTACAAACTCAGTGGTGTGCAGTGCATGGAGGGAACGCGTCAGTGGTATAATATTATGTAATAATAATGGGAAGCTCAGCAGAGCCTGCATGCATTTGAGCATGTGCGTGTCCACTGCATGCTATACAGTTGTCACACTTTCCCTGTGCAATATGATCATGACATTGCTGTGGCTGAGCTCTCACGTCCCTGCTAATATGTTCTTTCCTCTTAATATATACACTTACTATCTACAAACCGATCTACTTAGTGTGGACTGATATTTGGCTGAATCGACTTGACTGTTTCTGTGGATTATGTCTATGGTGTTCATAATTGGACAGTGCCTCATCCGGTCTGTACCCCTGGATCGAAGCAGACTCCCCTGGCAGTCTACCAAGGTAGACTGTATCATGAGTACTGTTAGTTTTTATTTGGCCAGATGTTTGTAGGGTTGAAAACTAATTACCATTCTTAAATGACCTCTAGAACTCAATAAATGAAATATGGAGCATATATCATGATGTATATATACTACATATAATATATTGATAATACTTGAAGCTGTTGTGATTATTTTTACTGCATACAGTCACTCAGCCTTCTTTCTCCTTTCAACTGCCGGATGTCCCCTACAACACACTCTTCTGCACACGCAGCGACTGCACTTGTACAGAACAAAGACCACCAACACCACCACACCTGCAACAGCAGCATACACGTCAAAGTTGTAGTACTGGACAGTGCTCCATTGGTGCTTGGCCCAGAACGGAACAAGATGGCTGTAGCCCACTTTGTGGTAGTATTCAATGAGATCTGCAGCTCGCTCCACTCCGCCTGCCTCTGTGAAGATGGCATTCAGCTTGCGGATGGTCTCACGGTGGGGCCCGCTCTCTATCTCCTTGATGCTGCTTTGGAGGAGGTCACTGGTGATGTCACCTGCACCGTGGAGACACACACCCAGCCCTTGATGCTGTATACGAGCACAGTTTCCAAACTGGTCTGTAGTCTGAGGAGCTCCAATAATTGGCACACCAGCCATTAACGCATCATTTAAACCGCCAAGCCCGCAGTGTAAGATGGCTACAGATATGGATGGATGACGAAGTACTGCAGCTTGGGGTAACCATTTGGACAGAAACACAGTTCCATTTTGAAGTACTGTCTGGTCCACATCATCAAGAACGTCACGATTTCTATCCTTTATACTCCAAAGAATGGAATACTTACTTTGAAGGGCTGCATCCACTACAGATACAGCCAGCTGCTTGGTAGTATTAAGCATGCTGCCTGTACTAACATAGAGCACACTTCTTGGAGACTTCTGGTCCAGCCAAACCTGCAAGTCATCTGAGAGCACCTCTTTCCTCTGTGACACAACTGGTCCCACGTAATGCATCATTGGGTAAAGTGGCCGGGGATAGTCAAATCCAAAGGTAACACCAACAATTTCCGGGTTGTGTATGCCAGCAGGAGTGAACAGAGGCATGTAGTGCTGGTAGCCAAAACCAACTGTTTTTGCAATGGTCTGTATGAGAATGGGGGCTACTGTACTTGTAAAGCGCTGTGTAAACGCTGGCTCTGGTCCTCCCCGGGCCATAAAGGTTGGGTAGTGCCAAGATGGGAGCGCGGAAAAAGAAATAGGCAAGGCTTGAGTAAAAGAGACAACAGTTATGTTTGTATTGGCATTGAGCCATTGAGCAACTGCAGGATAAAACATATCCAATACAACCACATCTGTGCCGTCTATGTGCCTCGCAGCTAGAGCTTCAATCACTGTGTCTTGAGTCTGTGTAATCACTGACAGCATTCTCAGAAAAACGCCAGGCCCAGTTCCCAGTTGCTTTATCATTTCATCGTCTACATCTTTCGCTTCCAAATTTCCATAAGAATGTAAGGTTAATCCTGCTTTAGCGCACATCTCTTTCAACTTCATGTGCCCGCCACTGAACGTTCGATCCGTCACTACGGATACGTTGTGTCCTCGGTCCCTCAGCGTCTGGCCAAGAGTTAGGAAGGGAAGAGAATGTCCCGACCAGTCCGGTGCGACCAGCACGATAGAAAGTGGGCGAATCTGACAGCTATCCCCAAGCGGTGGGCGACCTCCAGTGGATGCGATAGCAGCAGCAGCAACTGATATTGCGGCGACTAGCGTCACGCAGCTTAGTGGAAGCACTACCGTCATTGTCTTTGGTTCGCCTGCAACTAAGTCCCAGCTGTGAGCGTATGATCGTGGCAGAGCGGCACAAACATATATATATATTCTTGGAGGGGTCGGGAATGCAGGCACTTCGTACCTAGCTCACTTCCGGCCGCCACCCAACCGGAAGTGGGCTGGACTAGTTTGTAGTCCATTTTGTGATCAGCGATCACAAGTTGGAATGGAACTGTAAGTTGGGCTATCCCACGGTGGACGTGCGATGCAAAGCCTACGCCTTCTCCGCTCAAACTGCCTCAGACGAGCGTTAACTAATCCTCACGCAGCGTATGCATCTTCCTTTCAATCTGCCCGAAGAGGAGAATTCTTTCAAGAACCTTTTCAGCTCACGAATCCATTTCAAAGCGACACACTCCTTAGGACATATTTGAAGAGAACTCTTCCAGGTGAACTTCATGACCCCGTGACAAAAGATTTGAATAAATTTGGAGACAGAATTGTAGCTGAGATTGATGGCCTTGGACGAGAATGCGAGCAGAACCCTCCAAAGCTGAAGACCTATGATGCATGGGGTAATCGAACGGATGAGCTCATCACGTGCCAAGCCTGGAGGAAAATGCATGACATTTCAGCTGAAGAGGGGCTGGTCTCTCTGGCATACGATCGTGGCAGTTTTGCAGAGTTTGCGCGCCTGTACAGTTGTGTCAAACTCTTCCTGTTTGCCCCTTCGTCTGGGTTGTATTCTTGCCCTTTGGCAATGACGGACGGAGCAGCAAAGCTGATTGAGACTGTGCCCGGTGCACTGGATCAGTTGAAGGACACACAAGGGCATCTGCTCTCTCGCAGCCCCACGGCCTTCTGGACGTCAGGGCAGTGGATGACTGAGCGCGGTGGAGGCTCTGATGTCGCCGGTGGAACAGATACCGTTGCTGTTGACGAGGAAGGAGTGCATCGCCTCTTTGGCTACAAGTGGTTCAGTTCTGCTGCGGATGCGGATGTCACCTTTACCCTGGCTCGTGAAGTGTCCCAAAGTGGAGAGGTCACTCCAGGCACAAAGGGGCTATCCCTGTTCTTTGTAAAGGTACGAAATGCTGATGGATCTCTGAACAACATAGAGATTCATAAGCTGAAGGATAAACTGGGTACGAGACAGCTCCCCACAGCTGAGCTACTGTTGACGGGTGCAAAAGCACAGCTTGTGGGTGAGAGGGGGCGGGGAGTGGCGGGGATCTCCCCCATGCTTACTATAACCAGGCTTCATAACTCAATCAGTGCTGTGAGTGTTATGAGGAGAATCCTGCAATTATCCAAGAATTACAGCGCCAAGCGAAAGGTGTTTGGTCGGCTTCTTTCTGACCACGCCCTCCACACTCAGACCCTGTCTAGACTGGAGGTGCAGTCTAGAGGGTGCCTACTTTTGATGTTGGAGACAACTCGACTGCTAGGTCGTGTGGAGTGTGGCAAGGCTAATGAGGAAGAATCCCATCTTCTTCGTGTCCTTACCCCTCTGGTGAAGCTCTACACAGGCAAACTGGCTGTTCCGTTTGTTTCAGAAGTGTTGGAGAGTTTTGGTGGACAGGGCTACATTGAAGAAACGGGCCTCCCCGTCATGCTGCGTGATGCCCAGGTGCTGCCAATTTGGGAAGGCACCACTAATGTCCTCAGTCTGGATGTCCTGCGCTCCATGCAGAAGTCGCAGAATGTATCGGTTCAAGTATTCTTTGCTGACATTCAGCACCGTCTCCAGCAGATTAAGATTGCAGAGTTACAGGACGCTGTTCAGAGCACTTTACGGAAGCTGGAAGAGTTGGTGGAATCTTCCTCTGCTCTAGTGGCAGGTGGCGTGGAGCAGATGGCCCTTGCAGCTAGAGACTTCTCCCTCTCCCTAGCACAGTTGTATGCAGGGATGCTGCTTTTAGAGCACGCTGACTGCAGTGTGGGGTCTCAGGCAGATGTGGTGGCTGCCGAGCGGTGGGCCCACCTTCCTCTCCCCCTCCTCCCCCCACGCAGTTACTCTTCTGATACAGTTGCGCAAGACAAAGAGCTCCTTTCATAGAGCCAGATGAAACTCTAGTAACATGTACATTTATTTTACACTTAAACATGCTTGTGTATTTTCTGATCATTATCCTATACACAATGCTATGTTACTCATTCACATGCATTCGTGGAGCCACATGTACGTACAGTATCAATGTTATAATTCATGTCACAATATTATTAACAACATGGTGTTGTGCCTTATTATACAATTCTTGCACTGCTTTATTGCATCAGTGTGCATAATGGTGAATGAGTATGGGGTGCTGCACACGTGTCTACGATAAGTGAATGACTACGTACTATATGCGTGTTTGTTTTGAGTAAATTAAAGACTTAAACTAATTACTGAATGGACTTAATACGATATCAGAGAATACTCGTAGCACCTCGTCATAAATGCCATCATCTCGTGTCATCGCCATGTTTCATCAAATAATTACTCCTTGCAGCAGCAAACACCTGCGGGGTAGGCCAAGAGGAGGTAGCAATACAAAAGTAGGGGGTGGGGTGGGGTGAAGTCTAGCACACTAAACCCTCTAAATTTACTCAGGTTCTCTCTGTGATTGGTTATATTTGCACCATGTATTCACATGTGAGTTCTGCATGTGATAAGGATATCTGAAGGCACGTACAGTGCATTTAGGGCCAGTGGTCAAAAGGCTGGTAATCAGTAAGTGGTAATTTGTATATAGGTTACTGCCCTAGTAGTGACAGGTGGGGGAAAGTTTGGAACAGAACAACAGACCCTCAACGCCAGCTGACATTCTTTGCAAGAACGAAGAACAGCTGCAAGTCTCACCCCATACCCAGAGTCCCTCTGTCATTATCCATAACAACGAATATCTGTACCTAAATGATGCAATAATCGATATGGATTACCTGTTGCAAGCTGAGCGGATGTAGTGTGCAATTCACTAACCACATGAGTGTAGTAAGGCAACCATGGGTGTTACCTTATGCAATAGATGTGGTGGATTGAATCATGCAGGAATGGAATGAAGCACTATGCTGATGCAATGCAGGTGACTTCAGTAGGGAGTTTCAGCCTTGCAGGTTTCATTGGCACTGACAACAACCCCTCCATGTCAAAGAGTGTAGTAGTGAAGAGAAGTGGAGTGAGACAAGAAGGCTGTTAACCATGCGACAATAGGTTGGGTAAGCAGAACTTACAACATTTGCACCATGTGTAGCAACATTTCACTGCTTTGCGATTTTTGAAGAGGAAGCCTGCAGGCATGAGGTGGAAGGACAGAGTAATCACGCACACACGCACGCACACACGCACGCACGCACGCACGCACGCACGCACGCACGCACACACACTTCATAAGAGAAGGGAAGGCTGAATGTAATGCAGGTAAGTGTATGTTCTGAGTATGCCCGTATAGAAACCAGGCTCAAGTAGTGGACGGGTCCCGAACAGTGCCACACTCACCATGCCCACCACACTCACTACGTCCACCACACCCCTATACGTACACCGATGTACCTAGCGTTCCAAGGATGACAGCTACAGTGAACACAATGATGACTGCCAGGACTCCGAGCACTCCTCCCAGCACTGCTGCAAGGGTGTGCCCTACTCCACTCGACTCACCAGCATCAGAAGCAGACTCTACAAGTGGAAAGAACCACAAACATGCATCCACTGGAGTCCATATTGTGTTTATGCGTGTACAGTTGGATCATCTTTACATTAAAGATGTGTACGTATGTAAAGTAGGTCTAATGTAGCCCAACCCACTGCCATCCTCCACGTGAATGAGTGTCTGCGCACATGTCTATGATAAGTGAATGACTTCTATATGTGTGTTTGTAATGAGTAAATTAAAGATTTACTAATTAATGAATGGACTTACTATGACATCAGAGAATACTCATAGCACCTCGTCATCAATGTCATCATCTCGTGTCATCACCATGTCTCGTCATAAAAGTACTTCTCGCAGCATGAGCAAAAACCTGCAGGGTAGGCCAAGAGGAGGTAGCAATACAAAAGGAGGGGAGTGGGGTGGGGTGAAGTTTAGCACACTAAACCCTCTCCTCTTGGCTTCAGGTTAGGGGTCGGTGTGAGTATCACAGATGGAGAGGGTCTAGCAGACTAGACCCTCTCCTCTGGGATTCAGGTTAGGGGTCTCACCCCATACCCAGAGTCCCTCTGTCATCATCCATAACATGAATATCTGTACCTAAATGATGCAATAATCGATATGGATTACCTGTTGCAAGCTGAGCGGATGTAGTGTGCAATTCACTAACCACATGAGTGTAAGTACGGCAACCATGGGTGTTACCATATGCAATAGATGTGGTGGATTGAATCATGCAGGAGTGGAATGAAGCACTATGCTGATGCAATGCAGGTGACTTCAGTAGGGAGTTTCAGCCTTGCAGGTTTCATTGGCAGTGACAACAACCCCTCCATGTCAAAGAGTGTAGTAGTGAAGAGAAGTGGGGTGAGACAAGAAGGCTGTTATCCATGCGACAATAGGTTGGGTAAGCAGAACTTACAACATTTGCACCATGTGGAGCAACATATCACTGCTCCGCGATGTTTGAAGAAGAATTCTGTAGGCATGAGGTGGAAGGACAAAGCCATATGAAGTTGTTGTGATCATTTACCCTGCATTCCACACCTACAGGTGACAAATTTCCTGGAAGAAATGAACATTTTCAAGGGAATTTTGTCTTTTTAAGTGAATATCTTTATTCTTGAACTTTTACTTAAGAAAGAGTGCTCACCATGATGTTGTATAACTTGTACCCATTGCAATGATATATAATGTATTGCATTTCCGTTAATCATGGCTCCGCGTTTTGCTCCTGAAGCTAGCATGGTACACTGCATGTATTATGATAGGGTAATCCCCACTGCTGGTTGTTTTGTCTTCATAATATTGTTATAGTATACAAACAAAAGAAAGGGTGCCTAGCAACGTGTTGGGCGTGAAGCGATCTATCCGAAGGTGTCATTTTGAGAAGAGTCCTGCCCTCAGGCTGTCCGCTTTTCGAACTTTTCTGCAGCACTTAGGAATCTCTGAGGAGGCTCCCTTCTTTGCGTTTCCCCGTTTCCGACGCCTTCGGGCATTGATTGGTGACAATGGCGCTTCAGCGCGAGATCTCCAAGTAAGACTGGGCGCACATTACAACAGCTAGCTAGCTACCGTATTGTGTAGTTCGCGTGTTCATCCCTATCCTATCGGGTTCTGCTCTTCTCTATCTGTAGCCAAGTGTTCGAGGACACGACAATAAACGGGGAAACACGCGCTCGATTTAACGGGGTAAGCCCTCCGCGCCGCATACCTCTTAATCAGGGTCCAATTAGCGCCGATCGTCATCAAAGGCAGGCGAGGAAGGAAATGATCGCAACAACTTCATATGAATCACACACGGATGTACACACGCACGCTCACACGCACACTCGCAAGCACACATGCATGCACACACGCATGCACACATGCACTCACGCATGCACACACACACACACACACATGCGCACACACACACACACACACACACACACACACACTTCATAACAGAAGGGAAGGCTGAATGCACTGCAGGTATATAATTGTATGTACTGAATATGGCTCAAGTAGTTGACGGGTCCCGAACAGTGCCACACTCACCATGCCCACCACACCCATTAGCCCACCAAACCCCAATGCAGAACGCCTATCCACTGATGTACGTACCTAGCGTTCCAAGGATGACTGCTACGGTGAACACAATGATGACTGCCAAGACATCGAGCACTCCTCCCAGCACTGCTGCAAGGGTGTGCCCTACTCCACTCGACTCACCAGCACCAGAAGCAGACTCTACAAGTGGAAAGAACCACAAACATGCACCCACTGGAGTCCATATAGTGCTTATGCGTGTACAGTTGTATCATCTTTACATTAAAATTAAAGAGGTGTATGTAATGTAAGTCTAATGTAGCCCAACCCACTGCCATCCTCCACATGTAAAGTGGCTGGAAGCAAAGGGGATCTGGGCTATCTCAGACTATACAGTTTTTATACCTAGCTATGACATGTGGTATACAACACGATGTCATATGGACAGCTGTTCTGCCAATACAAATACACTAAGTACGTACGTAGTGTGAGCCCCACAGATGGAGAGGGTCTAGCAGACTAGACTAGTCTGCACCTGGAGTTTGTTGTGCATTAATTGGAATTTCTTCCTAAATGTGTTCTGGTTGTGATTGGTTTTATTTGCACCACGTACAGTGCATTTAGGGCCAGTGGTTTAGACCGGTAATCAGAATGGGTAATATGTATGGTTATTGCCTGAGTAGTGACGGGTGGGGCAAGGTTTGAAACAGAACAACAGACCCTCAATGCTGACATTCTTTGTAAGAATGAAGAACAGCTGTGCAAGTCTCACCCCATACCCAGAGTCCCTCTGTCATCATCCACAAAAAAAGAATACCTTACCAGAATGATGCAATAAACTATACAGATTACCTGTCAGAGTCCGATGTAGTGTGCAATTCACTAACCACAATGAGTGTAAGTAAGGCAACCATATGCATGGGTGTTATATACCATATGCAATAGATGTAGTGGATTGAATCATGCAGGAATGGAATGCAGTACGTACTATGCTGATGCAATGCAAGTGACATCAGTAGGGAGTTTCAGCTAGACTACATACGTAAGTCTAGCGTAAGAACATACCATAGTCTCTTGTGCCAGTACCTACCTCCGCATTGCTATTGCACAATACCAGTATATACCACAATGTTAGCGGCTGGCAAACAAGCTCGAGACTAAGCATCACCTTTCATGTCATTGCTAATGACAACAACCCCTCCATGTCATTGCTAATGACAACAACCCCTCCATGTCATTGCTAATGACAACAACCCCTCCATGTCATTGCTAATGACAACAACCCCTCAATGTCATTGCTAATGACAACAACCCCTCCATGTCATTGCTAATGACAACAACCCCTCCATGTCATTGCTAATGACAACAACCCCTCCATGTCATTGCTAATGACAACAACCCCTCCATGTCAAAGAGTGCAGTAGTGAAGAGGAGTGGAGTGAGACAAGAATGCTGTTATATATCATTGTGACTTTAGGTTGGGTAAGCAAAACTTACAATAATTATTTGCACTATGTGTAGCAACATATCACTGCTCTGCGATGTATGAAGAGGAAGCCTACAGGCATGAGGTGGAAGGACAAAGTAATCACACACACACACACACACTCACACACACACACACACACACACACACACACACACACACACACACACACACACACACACACACACACACACACACACACACACACACACACACACACACACACACACACACACACACACACACACACACACACACACACACACACACACACACACACACACACACACACACACACACACACACACACACACACACACACACACACACACACACACACACACACACACACACACACACACACACACACACACACACACACACACACACACACACACACACTTCTTCTTCAGGTCTCCTTGCCCCGAAGGGCGTAGGGCAGGACCCAGGGCAGGACCCAGGCAGTAGCCTGGGTCCTGTTTCCGAGGCCAACAGACTGTCAAATGGGTGGGCTGGCCAGGCCCACGCCAGACAGCCCTGGGGTGAGTGGCTGCTGGGCACCTTGGCCGTAAAAATGGCCGTCAGGGCACGCCAGGTAGACCGCAGGTACGCCGTAGCCACTGGTGGCCGTGATGGCGGTACGGTCTAACAGCCAGCTCAAGAGACCCCAGGGGGTGTGGTGAAAGGTTGGTGTTGGCAGGTGGAGTCCAACGGAGCGTAAATGTTGCTGGGCTTTGATGGAAACGGATGCGCAACCGCGACAAAAGCGGCGCCCGCTGCCGACGGGGAGCTGCATCGCTGGCTCCAAGTGTGCCTTGTATGCGTAGAGCTCAACCCATCAGCTGCAAACGCGCCACTTCCGCGCGGAATCGCCCCGAAATTGCTGTTCTCCAGCGACCGTGTGGCCCCCACGCCGCCATCTTGATGACGTCACACACACACACACACACACACACACACACACACACACACACACACACACACACACACACACACACACACACACACACACACACACACACACACACACACACACACACACACACACACACACACACACACACACACACACACACACACACACACACACACACACACACACACACACACACACACACACACACACACACACACACACACACACACACACACACACACACACACACACACACACACACACACACACACACACACACACACACACACACACACACACACACACACACACACACACACACACACACACACACACACACACACACACACACACACACACACACACACACACACACACACACACACACACACACACACACACACACACACACACACACACACACACACACACACACACACACAGTGTGTACATATGAGGATCGAAGTTCAGAGCCAGTGCCAATGAATCAACAGACCTCTCCTTTTTCATTGTTAGCTTGATGAGGGTGTTGAAGCCTTCGCTCTGGTTAGCTAGGAGTCACCCCATTGTAACCATTGTACATGCCTAGGGGCTCCAATATCCATGCACCTGCCACAAGTGGACAGCACTTCTGGTTCATCATAGGTATCATAATATTATTCATGCAGTATCATAATACTGCACGAGTGCCTGACTCCATGCAATGAGTGCTCAACTTGTGCTGTACGTTGTTTGTAGACACCTTGTGATGATGACATCAGCAGCTGCTTTATGTCTTGTGAATAGACACTGCACTCTGTAGTTGTTGCTCCGTGCTTCTTCAGCCAGTGCCTTGCTGCTGACAGAATTAAGGTGGCCATGGTTTGTTGTACATATATAATACTGGGGGGGGGGGATTTCAGCTGACCCCCTTCCTTTTTTTTTTTTTAAATGTGCACGTGGTCTCTGATTATGTCTGCTCTAAATGTTAGGTAGTTAGAAATAATTAATTATAGATACAACTGCCCATAACTCTTCCTGTGGTGGTGAGCACACAGGACCCCTCCCAGAATTATGGCTAGCTGCCTGTCATGCATTGCCATGGCTCCACATAATTATGATGCAAGCACAACCATACATCTGTACATTCCAATTACATCAAAATTAGCACCTACTGCATTGTTAGTCTCATGACCAACCCTGACAGGTAATTAATGTCATGGTCACTGGCCTCTGCATCTTTACAATGAATTATAGCACTACATCTGGTATGTAAAATACTTGATTGGTGGCCTCAAACACACGTAGTGGCATGCACACACGTAGACATATTATGCATAAATGTGCTGTATTGATTTGCATTCAGGACACTGACAAGTATAACAGAATATCCCAGTCGCATTTAGTCAGTCACATTCATGCATTAGTAATTAGGTTCTACATAATATATATATTATAGTGCGGTTCACAATAAAAGCATTTGATGATCATAATGGGTACAACTGTTTTTCAACTGGGTACAAATGGTCTTCATGCATTTTCAGTGTGTACTGTGTGTAGTCATGCAAAAGAGCATCTTGAAGGCTAATGAAAGTTTTTAGTATATATGAGAAGGGAAGGGGATGGAACAGGGAGGTGATACAACTGCCCATAACTCTTCCTGTGGTGGTTAGCACACAGGACCCCTCCCAGAATCTTGGCTAGCTGCCTGTCATGCATTGCATGCCATGGCTCCACATAATTATGATGCAAACACAACCATACATTTGTACGTACATCCCAATTACATCATATCGATCATCAAAGATCATACTTGAAGCTGTCATGATCATTTCTACTGCATACAGTCACTCAGTCTTTCTTTCTCTAAAACAGTAAAGTGACACCATCTACTACATACACACAGTTGCTCAGTCCTTCTTTGCCTTTTCAACTGCCGAATATTCCCTACAACACACTCTTCCACACACACAGCAAATGCATTTGCACAGAAAAAACACCACCACCAACACCACACATGCAACAGCAGCATACACGTCAACCATTGAATGCCCCCTACAACACACCCTTCTGCCCACGCAGCGACTGCACTTGTACAGAACAAAGACCACCAACACCACCACACCTGCAACAGCAGCATACACGTCAAAGTTGTAGTACTGGACAGTGCTCCATTGGTGCTTGGCCCAGAACGGAACAAGATGGCTGTAGCCCACTTTGTGGTAGTATTCAATGAGGTCTGCAGCTCGCTCCACTCCGCCCGCCTCTTTGAAGATGGCATTCAGCTTGCGGATGGTCTCGCGGTGGGGCCCACTCTCTATCTCCTTGATACTGTGCTGGAGGAGGTCACTGGTGATGTTCCCTGCACCGTGGAGACACACACCCAGCCCTTGATGGTGTATACGAGCACAGTTTCCAAACTGGTCTGTAGTCTGAGGATCTCCAATAATTGGCACACCAGCCATTAACGCATCATTCACACCGCCAAGCCCGCAGTGTAAGATGGCTACAGATATGGATGGATGACGAAGTACTGCAGCTTGGGGTAACCATTTGGACAGGAAGACAGTTTCATTCTGGAGTACTGTCTGGTCCACATCATCAAGAACGTCACGATTTCTATCCTTTATACTCCAAAGAATGGAATACTTACTTTGAAGGGCTGCATCCACTACAGATACAGCCAGCTGCTTCGTAATATTCTGCATGCTGCCCATGCTAACATAGAGCACACTTCTTGGAGACTTCTGGTCCAGCCAAACCTGCAAGTCATCTGAAAGCACCTCTTTCCTCTGTGACACAACTGGTCCCACGTAATGCATCATTGGGTAAAGTGGTCGAGGATAGTCAAATCCAAAGGCAACAGCAGCAATATCCGGGTTGTGTATGCCAGCAGGAGTGAACAGTGGATTGTAATACTGGTAGCCAAAACCAACTGTTTTCCCAATGGCCTGTATGAGAATAGGAACTACAGCACTTGTAAGGCGCTGTGGAAACGTTGGCTCTGGTCCTTCCTGGAGTATGAAGTTTGGGTAGTGCCAAGATGGGAGTCCAGTAAATGAAACAGGCAAGACTTGAGAAAAAGAGACAACGGTAACGTTCGTATGGGCATTGAGCCATTGAGTAACTGCAGGAAAAAAGACATCCAATACGACCACATCTGTGCCGTCTAAATGTCTCTCAGCTAGAGCTTCAATCATGAGAGGCTGTGACTCTAGCAATAATGGCATCATTGTTAGAAAAATGCCAAGCAGAGTTCCCAATGGCTTTAGCTTCTCATCGTCTAAACCTTTCGCTTCCAAATTTCCATAAGAATGTAAGGTTAATCCTGCTTCAGTGCACAACTCTTTCAACTTCAGGTTCCCGCCACTGTACGTTCGATCCGTCACTACGGATACGTTGTGTCCTCGGTCCCTCAGCGTCTCGCCAAGAGTTAGGAAGGGAAGAAAATGTCCTGGTGTATCTAAGGTGATGAGCAAGATAGAAAGCGGGCGAGTCTCGCTGCTGTCCCCGAATGCTGTGCGGCTGGCCGTGGAAGCGACAACTGTGATTGCAGCGAATAGCGCCACTAGCTGAAACATTGCTGCCATTGCCTCTTCATCATCTGCAACAAATAAGCACACTGATAGCCTCTGACAAAGATCTGTAATTTGATGTCATACCGAGCTTTGGACTTTGGTCATGCACTTATATAATAATAGTCTGACGTACTTAAGATACCCTAGCCCTATAATTATTATTATAAAATTATTAATAGTCTCGTCCCCAACCCACTTCCGGCCGCCATCTTGTCGAGGGCGCGGAAGATGGTCTGGGAAACTGGTCCGTGACGTCAGATCACGCGAGACGGTATAATGGCCGACCGCGCGCTCGATCGCTGCTTCCTTTGCAGCGACCCGCAGCTTCCATGCAAAGGCCGTAGGTTGATCACTTGGTGAAGAGCTTTCTCCATCGATGCTGCAGCATTGAAGGCCAGTAATTATTCCTGTGTAAGCTTGCTTTTCAAAGGTGGAGAAGGGAGCGAAGAGTCAAGCAATTGTAGACGCTGTTCGGGAGGAAGTGGACAGTTTCTTGCGATGTGTACAAATCCCCATCTGCCTACAGATCGATCAGTCATGCCTTGACTGTTAGCCTCTACCTGTTTCTATTGAAACCACAAGTGTTTTACTTGGGGTGGATTTAGAAATAGCCGGTCATCCGACATCTACCATCAGTACGCCACACTGATGAGCCCCAATCAAGCCGAAACAGCTGTCTGTGGCTCTTCCATCCTTTAATAGATGACTGGGGAGGCGATCACTGGTTGCCGCAAATAGGACCTCGTGTCCCCCTGGCCATGGTATCAGTTTTACTGACCTGATCAGGTTTACATAACATCCAGTGATTACTGCCATTTGTCTCAAACTAAGGTCTTGCAACATCGATGCAGGACTTAGAAACACCACCTGGTGCTCACCATGCAGTATACCCTGCATCACAGCACGATCCTCTCTGCAGAGTGTTGTACATTTGAGGCCTGGAAAACCTGGCTACTTGGTCGTCCATTAAACTGTTCAACGGTGATACAACCATCACTATGCTATAATGCGGAGGTGCTTCGAGTCGCAAAAAAAATCGAACACGAACGAAGGAGACCGTAGCAGAGCGACTTTCCAGCGCCAGTTGGGAGGGAAACGAACAAGTCTTCGCCGCTCACGAAGTGAATGAGTATGCCATTCAGTGAGTCTCAATTTGCCAACGCTGCTTTGCTCCCGACGGAGTCATGTGACCGATCGGCAATCTGATTGGTATTCTCTTGATTCTGAGAATGCAACGTCACGGACCAGGAATGTGGGCTCAGTTCCCCAGACCATCTTCCGCCCAGACCCCCTTCCAACCATTTTACGTTGTGCATTGGGCTTCCTTCCAACGACGTCATAAAATGGAGCCTGGAAGTAGGGCTGGCTACGTCAGACTAATCCTTATATGGGTGTGAACGCAAACTGCAGCCCCATTGAGATTGTGCCAAGCTTCAAAGCCTTTCCTGCGTTAATTTTCCCAGTTGCAAATAGGCCTGAAAACAGACACGTGTGGATCGATGGCAAAGCCGGCAACTAATACGCTCGTGCGCTGGAGAAGGCAAACGAATGGCTGACGGCTGCGCTAGTAATGTACGCCGAGTGTTAATTATGCATTGGAGTATATTGTGCTAACATCCAGCGCCGTCTTGAGCAGATCAAGACTGCAGAGTTACAGGACGCTGTTCAGAACACTTTACGGAAGCTGGAATAGTTGGTGGAATCTTCCTCTGCTCTTGTGGCAGGTGGCGTGGAGCAGATGGCCATTGCGGCTAGAGACTTCTCCCTCTCCCTAGCACAGTTGTATGCAGGGATGCTGCTTTTAGAGCACGCTGACTGCAGTGTGGGGTCACAGGCAGACGTGGTGGCTGCCGAGCGGTGGGCCCACCTTCCTCTCCCCCTCCTCCCCCCACACAGTTACTCTTCTGACATAGTTGCACAAGACAAAGAGCACCTTTCACTGAGCTAGCTATAGATGAAACTTCCGAAACATGTACATTTATTTTGCACTTAAACATGCTTGTGTATTTGCTGATCATTATCCTATACACAATGTTGTATTACTCGTTCGGATGCATTCACAGAGCCACATGTACGTACAGTATAAATGTTATAATAAATGTCACAATATTATTAACAACATGGTGTTGTGCCTTATGATACAATCTTGCACTGCTTTATTGCATCAGTGTGCATAATGGTGAAGGAGTATGGGGTGCTGACTACGATAAGCGAATGACTACTATATGCGTGTTTATTTTGAGTAAATTAAAGACTTAAACTAATTACTGAATGGACTTAATACGATATCAGAGAATACTCGTAGCACCTCGTCATAAATGTCATCATCTCGTGTCATCGCCATGTTTCATCAAAAAATTACTCCTTGCAGCAGCAAATACCTGCAGGGTAGGCCAAGAGGTAGCAATACAAAAGGAGGGGGGTGGGGGTGGGGGTGAAGTCTAGCGCACTAGACCCTCTCCTCTTGGCTTCAGGTTAGGGGTCGGTGTGAGCCCCACAGATGGAGAGGGTCTAGCAGACTAGACTAGTCTGCACCTGGAGCTTGTTGTGCATTAATTTGGAATTTCTTCCTAAAGTTGCTCAGGTGCTCTCAGGTGTGATTGGTTATATTTGCACCATGTATTCACATGTGAGTTCTGCATGTGATAAGGATATCTGAAGGCACGTACAGTGCATTTAGGGCCAGTGGTCAAAAGGCTGGTAATCAGTAAGTGGTAATATGTATGTAGGTTATTGCCTGAGTAGTGACGGGTGGGACAAAGTTTGAAACAGAACGACAGATCCTCAACGCTAGCTGACATTCTTTGTAAGAATGGAGAACAGCTGCAAGTCTCACCCCTTACCCAGAGTCCCTCTGTCATCATCCATAACAACAAATATCTGTACCTAAATGATGCAATAATCGATATGGATTACCTGTTGCAAGCTGAGCAGATGTAGTGTGCAATTCACTAACCACAATGAGTGTAAGTAAGGCAACCATGGGTGTTACCATAGTAATGCAATAGATGTGGTGGATTGAATCATGCAGGAATGGAATGAAGCACTATGCTGGTGTAATGCAGGTGACTTCAGTACTGAGTTTCAGCCTTGCAGGTTTCATTGGCACTGACAACAACCCCTCCATGTCAAAGAGTGTAGTAGCGAAGAGAAGTGGAGTGAGACAAGAAGGCTGTTTGTTATCCATGCGACATTAGGTTAGGTATGCAGAACTTACAACATTTGCACCATGTGTAGCAACATTTCACTGCTTTGCGATTTTTGAAGAGGAAGCCTGCAGGCATGAGGTGGAAGGACAGAGTAATCACACACACACACACACACACACACACACACACACACACACACACACTACGCCCACCACACCCCTATACACCGATGTACCTAGCGTTCCAAGGATGACAGCTACGGTAAACACACTGATGACTGCCAGGACACCGAGCACTCCTCCCAGCACTGCTGCAAGGGTGTGCCCTACTCCATTCGACTCACCAGCACCAGAAGCAGACTCTACAAGTGGAAAGAACCACAGACATGCACCCACTGGAGTCCATATAGTGTTTATGCGTGTACAGTTGTATCATCTTTACATTAAAGATGTGTATGTCATGTAAGTCTAATGTAGCCCAACCCACTGCCATCCTCCACATGTAAAGTGGCTGGAAGCAAAGGGGATCTGGGCTATCTCAGACTATACAGTTTTTATACGTAGCTATGACATAGTGGTATACAACATGATGTCATATGGACAGCTGTTCTGCCAATACAAACACACTAAGTACGTACAACATATATACATAGTCGGCCACTGGGCGCTTGTCGACTGCTAAGGGGATGAGACTCACAGTTTACATAAATTATGCAGTGTCCGCGCCGACCGCAGTGTCGCGCGGTCATGCGCGAATTACCGCGAGATATCCTACAGCGTTGCTAGTGGGGATGACATCTTGCTTTACACACTCACCACGACCATCGGCAGTTAGAGGCGCGGCAGTGATGGAGCCAGGGAATGAGGCGAGTAGGGCGGCAGTCATTGCCAGAGAAAACACGCTTCGACGAACACTGAAAGAGGCCATTTTGTCACGTGAATGTAATTATGCTGCTTTTGGAGATCGCTGACTGCAGTGTGGGGTCACAGGCAGACGTGGTGGCTGCCGAGCGGTGGGCCCACCTTCCTCTCCCCCTCCTCCCCCCACGCAGTTACTCTTCTGACACAATTGCGCAAGACAGAGAGCTCTTTTCACTGAGCTAGATGAAACTTTTGAAACATGTACATTTATTTTACACTTTTTTAAACATGCTTGTGTATTTTCTGCTCATTATTCTATACACAATGCTATGTTACTCATTCACATGCATTCGTGGAGCCACATGTACGTACAGTATCAATGTTATAATAAATGTCACAATACTATTAACAACATGGTGTTGTGCCGTATTATACAATTCTTGTACTGCTTTATTGCATCAGTGTGCATAATGGTGAAGGAGTATGGGGTGCTGCACACGTGTCTACGATAAGTGAATGACTTCTACACGCGTTCTTGTAATGAGTAAATTACAGATTTACTAATTAATAAATTGGCTAAATCTGTCATTGGACAATACTCATAACACCTCGTCAAAAATGTAATCCTTGCAACATGAGCAAAAACCTGCAGGGTAGGCCAAGAGGAGGTAGCAATACAAAAGGAGGGGGGTGGGGTGGGGTGAAGTCTAGCGCACTAAACCCTCTCCTCTTGGCTTCAGGTTAGGGGTCGGTGTGAGCACCACAGATGGAGAGGGTCTACAGTAGGGAGTTTCAGCCTTGTAGGCATCACACGTACCCTAGTCTCTCGTGCTAGTGCCTACCTCCACATTGCTATTGCACAATAATAGTAACACAAAGGTAGGGGCTGGCACAGACTAAATGTACCCCACCTTGTTGGAGAGTGTAGTAGTGTAGAGAAGTGGAGTGACACAAAAATGCTGTTTCAATGCGACTTTAGGTTGGGTAAACAGAACTTACAACATTTGCACCATGTGTAGCAGAATATCACTGCTCTGCGATGTTTGAAGAGGAAGCCTGCAGGCATGAGGTGGAAGGACAGAGTAATCACACACGTACATACGCACACACACACACACGTACACATGTATGTACACACACACACACACACACACACACACACACACACACACACACACACACGCGCACACACACACACACACACACACACACACACACACACACCACGCCCACCACACCCCTATACACCAATGTACCTAGTGTTCCAAGGATGACAGCTACAGTGAACACACTGATGACTGCCAGGACTCCGAGCACTCCTCCCAGCACTGCTGCAAGGGTGTGCCCTACTCCATTCGACTCACCAGCATCAGAAGCAGACTCTACAAGTGGAAAGAACCACAAACATGCACCCACTGGAGTCCATATTGTGTTTATGCGTGGACAGTTGGATCATCTTTACATTAAAGACATGTATGTCATGTAAGTCTAATGTAGCCCAACCCACTGCCATCTTCCACATGTAAAGTGGCTGGAAGCAAAGGGGATCAGGGCTATCTCAGACTATATAATTTCTATACTGTAGCTATGACATAGTGGTACGTATATAACATGATATCATATGGACAGTTGTTCTGTTCATACAAGCACACTAAGTACAAACAAACATACATACTCGTCCACTGGGCGCTTGCCAGCTGCCATGAATGAGATTCTACAGTTTACATACTTAATTATGCAGTGTCCGCGGGATCGACCACTGTGCATGTGTATCGCGGTCATGCGCGAATTACCGCGAGATATCCTACAGCGTTGCTAGTGGGGATGACATCTTGCTTTACACACTCACCACGACCATCGGCAGTTAGAGGCGCGGCAGTGATGGAGCCAGGGAGGGAGGCGAGTAGGGCGGCGGTCATTGCCAGAGAAAACACGCTTCGACGAACATTGAAAGAGGCCATTTTGTCACGTGAATGTAATATAACATGATTAGTGGCTTGAAGATCGACTCGTCGCAGCATTGTTGTTCGTTAGGGCACATGTATAATAGTCATATACATGTTGATCATTGTATGCGGCTTTGCATTTGGATCACTCCTTGCAGCACTTCAGTGTGTAGACATGCGTATGGTATGCAATCATGCAAGGGGGTTGTACCAAGGGCAGGGGGGGGGGGGGGGGGGGTTGCCAGGCTACCTTACCTTCCTTTCCTCAATGTCATATGATCACTGAACATGTGTACATGTAAAAAGCATGACTTACACACAGAGAATATAATTGTGCGTATATCTGTATATGCAAATCCCTATACGTATATGCATCTTTAGAATGTATTACACATTATATTGCACTGCATCTGCAGTGTATATATAGAATAGTGATAGCCTCAAGCACTGTAGTGACATGCACATGGATTCATACTGCATTGGCTTGCATGCAGGACGCTGAGAAGTATGATATATAATATAACAGAATATCCCAGTGAATCAGTCGTGTAATACCATGCAATCCTATATATGGCCGTGCGTGCAGAGGGAAATTGCAGCTGCAGTCCTCAGCACCATGGGAAGGCCACCGCTGCTGAGCTGTGAGTGAGTGTTTGAATGTAGTTATAGCTCATTGACCTCCTCATCACATTATACATAAAGCCAATTACGCTAACTGGCCTTGATACTAATTACGTAGGTTTTACATAATATTATGTAGGCAATAATATTCATGACACTAATTGCTACCTACATAAATAATGTGGTTCAATAAAAGCATTTGTTGATCATAAAGGGTAAAATTGTTAATGTTTTCATGCATTTCCTGTGTGAACTGCGTGCAGTCGTGCTATAGCATCTTGAAGGCCAATGAAAGTTCTGAGCATGAGAAGGGAAGGCGAGGGAACAGGGAGGGGAGGGGAGGGGAGGGGAGGAAAGGGGAGGGATGAGAGGGGAGGGAAAGGGGGAGGGGAAGGGAGGGGAGGAAAGGGTAGGGATGAGAGGGGAGGGAAAGGGGGAGGGGAGGGGAGGGGATCAGAGGGGAGGAGGGTGGAAGGGGGAGAGAAGGGGAGAAGAAGGAAATGATCGTACTTCATTGCACACATCGCTGTGTGTATAATGCATGCACACACATCATGGCAAGATGCTCACGGGGTGAGTGGTGAGGAGGAAGGTTCTGCTACTGTAAGCACTATATAGCACAGGAAAGTGGCCTGTTCCTACTGCATATACGTACATAGTCCAAAACGTTACTCACGTTACAGACAAAACAGCACTGTCACACATGCATGTGGACAAGAATACTCCATAAATGCATTTGATGGCTGTCCTTGCTCACCCTATAACACCTACAACGATGAGTAGTGCATCTGTGGACTTTCCAAGAGTATTGGAGTCTCTACAGGACATGAACAAAATATACACACAACACACACTGACACGCACACACACACAAATGCACACATGTACACACACACACACACACACACACACACACACACACACACACACACACACACACACACACACACACACACACACACACACACACACACACACACACACACACACACACACACACAAGCCACCTACTCTGCAAACAGCTTCCAGTGGAACACAGCTGGTAGTATGAATGCTAGCAGTGTGCAGCACCCAGACCCCACCAAGGCCATCAGGATGGAGAAGTTTGGAATGATGAGCACAACCAGAACAGAGATGAGGACTAGGACTATGCGGAGGATGGTCTGCAGGAGGGCAGGGGGAGGGTGGGGGTGAAGGTGGAGGTGCTGTTTGTGAGTGGCTGTGTAGCGGTCTCCCCCAGTGCCACATGATGGAGGCGCACCTGCACAGACCCACACACACTTACTCCTTTAACGTTCAACGACAAGATTCCTTTATTTGCTGAAAAGCACAGCCTCTTCTCCAAGATGCGAGACACGGGGAACATCATCACTGCAGGCAGCACATGTAGCAGGGACATGCGCACGTGCACTCACACACACACCTTACATATACGACTTACATACATACGTACATATAGTACACCCATCCATGTACTGTACGTACATGTGTAGAAACACACAAAGCAACAATCACACACAACATACAGGAAACAATTAGCATTCTCTGTATAGTTAAAGTATGCATTGGTGTGTACACCCATCACAGATTCTTGCATTATCACTCAGTATGTAACCATGGCAACACATGCATGTCTTACCAGGGTAAGTGAAGAAGAGGGAATAACATAGGCATGAGATGACAAACTTGGGAAAGAGGCCTAGCAGGGGGGAAGGGAGGGGAGGGGGAGAGGAGGAGAGGAGAGGGGACGGGAGAGGGGAAGAGAAAGGTGAGGGAGGGAAGGGGAGAGGGGAGGGGAGGGGAGGAGAATAGGGATGGTATAGGAGGGGAGAGGAGGGAGATGGACAAGCAGGTGCAACGGCAGGCAACTCCAACAAAGAAAGCATGGAGTGCAGTGGGTCCTTACCTGGAGGAAGGTTGAGTGTGATCATGGGCTCGGTGAGGTCAGCAAAGGACTGCAAGTCGGAACAACACACTAGCACATGACACACACCAGACCAGCCAAGCAGACACAACAACCACCAGCCACTGCACATGACCACAGAGCATGACTGAAAGAACACAGGGTGCATTAACATGACTAAACGGATGAAGCCCTCTCTGCTTTTAAAGGCCAGTTCACATATGCACTATGCATACATATGATTGTACGTACGTACGTATGTACATACGTACATAATGCATTAAGTAAGTATGTACTGAAGAATTGCGAACATAGAAAAGTGTATGTACTAATGTACACAGTTATTATCCAAACTACGTATAGCTGTACACACATATGTACTGATTGCATGCACACCTACGTATACAAACGTACATACAGTACAAAAACCAATACACTTCACTAGAGCATGCGCAGGGATGCACGCATGTCTGGTGGAGCAGTGTGCACGAGGGATGGACTCACCATGTAGCCTCCCACTCCAAAGAGGATGTACAAGCTGGTGATGACGGTCAGGGCTACAGTGAATAGCCTAGAGTATGTGTGGAAGGAAGGGGGGGGGAGGGAGGGAGGGAGGAGGGGGGAGGGAAGGAGGGAGGGAGGGGTGGGTGCAGCAACTGCAAGAACGGTGTCCAGTGTGTTCATGTGTGTCATTGCAGGCTCCATCACTCCTCATCCCATAAACCCCCTGACCCCTTTGAGTGCCAATAAGTTAATGTATGTGTGAATTTGGGGACACACTCAGCACACACAACGATTGTTACCCGCCCCCTCACTCACAACGATTGTTACCCGCCCCCTCCCCGCCCCCTTCCCGCCCCCTCACTCACAACTTAACGAGTTGACAAACACAGCAAGGATGTGCTAACAGAGAAGAGCTACATCCTGTGCAACACCTCACACCTCAAATCTCACACCACAATCACATCACCACACTCCATCTTTTCAAAAAAGCAAGCAACACACAACATTGTCTCTCCATTCTCCACCCACCTCTACCCATAACCACACTCGTAGACCATACCGTTTGAATCCAGCCTTTACATCCCCTTCAGTCGAGCCCTCTAAGGATAGCACCAGACCAGCTCCCTGGAGAGAGGGCACAAGGTACGACGTACGTGTGTACGTACGTACGTATGTAGATGGATGGAGGACGGAGTGGAGTGGTGTATACAAGGTGGATGGACAGTGACTGAGACACACCCACTACCACACTCTACTCCTGTTTATTTCAGATCACCTCAAAGCAGTAAATTGCAATTCCAGTGAAGAATGGTAGCCCGTCTAAAGACACCGTCTTCACATCGAGGCTACACAAGTAGGGATTGACAAAAGAGAGGAAGGGCTCAGACTGTGTGCGTGCGTGCGTGTGTGTGTGTGTGTGTGTGTGTGTGTGTGTGTGTGTGTGTGTGTGTGTGTGTGTGTGTGTGTGTGTGTGTGTGTGTGTGTGTTGCCTGTGGGTGGTTAGTATTGCCTTCTGTGTGCTCACAAGTACTAGACCTGCTGTGTGTGTTGCCTGTGGGTGGTTAGTATTGCCTTCTGTGTGCTCACAAGTACTAGACCTGCTAGACCCTCACTTGACTGTGCTTGTGTGCTTGAGGTCAAACCACAGGACCACCATGAAGGCAAACAGGTTGGCCATCTGGGCCACAAGGCTGAGGGAGGAAAGACAAGAAATAAAGAGAGGGGAAGCGGAAGGGGGGTACGGGAAGTAAAGAATGAAAACATCATGGGTGAAAGAGAGAGGCTATGTATGTGTTATGTGCGTAGTCCTTCAGCTCATCCTTCCTTGTAATAATGACATTGAGTACTTGAGCTGTCGGAGGTTACAGAGCATCATCAGCGGGGGGACCATCATGAGCAAGTAGTGGAGTCTGAGGATGCCACACACACAAGTGAGGGTGGGGGTGGGGGGGGGGGGGGAGTGGACAAAGATGGTTCCTAGCAGCAGTCCATAGCTTATCTAAGCCATGGTGTCAGTAGTGACAGACAGGTACTATTCCTGTGGGTAGTAAGGAATGTAGCTATGTGGTTCCAGTTCCGTTCCAATAAATTATAGTTCTAGTTTTATTGTTGTTGCAAACTAGAATCAGACATCAGCCTGGGACTGCAGATCCTGGTGTGAATTACAACTGTGAGTAAACCCGGAGGGTCTATCTTCCAAAACTGCATCAAGTGCTTGATTGCAAGAACTCAAACCTATAGCTAGAGTATGTACGTACGTACGTACAGTCACCCCATAGTACAGACACACAGACAGACAGCTGTACGTAATGTACGTACATATGTAAATACTTACACCCCACACACCAGCTCACTTTGTAAGTTCACTGAAGGGAGGGACAGTGTTAAATATACTGACTAAGTTCTCAGGAATAAATATCAAATACGCACAGCAGAACCCTGAGGGGAGAGAGAGAAGGGCATCAGGCACACTGTTTGAGCCACATGACATGAACTGTATGCACATACATACATACGTACATGCATGAGTTGATGTATGTATGTATTGTATGTATGTTTATGTGTGTATGTATGCACATATGTGACAGAATTTGCGAAAAGGGACCACTTCGGGGCAATGTAAACATATGAGTACGAGACAAAACTCGCGCGTAACC
>OX465037.1:1929539-1942039 GCA_949841015.1 Aplysina aerophoba | reverse complement strand
AACGAGCAATCGCTGTTCGCACAGGACGGAAAGGAGTTACCGATGGGAAACCTTGTGGATAAGTTCAATGCTGACCAGATGAAGAACCTAGCCAGCAGAATTCGCTTGCTCTTCATAGATGCTTGCAGAGGAGTGCGTAGGGATGACGGGGTAATGCTAACGGTGGACTCGCGCGGCGGCAAACTTCTTCCCTACGCATTGTTGCCCCTCGGATCCAACATGCTGGTTGCTTACTCTACACTTAACGGGTACGTGTCGCAAGAAGTCAAGGACGGGCAAGTGTCTAAGAGCATGTGGATGCCAATCTTGGCAGAGGAACTAGCCAAGACCAACGAGAGTATACTCTCAGTACTGACCACGGTCAACCGGAAGATGATCGAATACAGTACTGAGTTGAAGAGGATGAACCCTCTGATCTTTCCTCAGAGTCACTTCGTAGGATATACCCTATTTGTTCCTTGCAATCTTTATCACGATGCACAGATATTTGGGCAGTGGATGAGTGCAGGTGGGTATGGCACGTTTGTGCTCTGCACACATCCAGGTTCACACTCTATTGCATGACCATGTTCACCAGGATATTGCATATGTAAATTTGCAAGTTTGGGTTGCATAGACTCATTTTTTCTGCTGGAGATATATACTTTTAAGAACAATTTGGAAGTTGTTTTTTTTTTAAACTATTTGTTGTCTTAATTGTATGTCTTAGATACACCTGCAATTCAGCAGCCGTTAGTTTCTCAAAGAAGTTCAGTTGGGGACACTCCTCCAAGGTACTTCCTAAGGTCCCACAACCGAAAAAAGGATGACATCACACTTTCCATGAAGAACATGCATATATAAGTTGGTTTGGTTATTTTAGCAAAAGACGATAAATTATAGAATTATGCACTTTTGTGTTTGTGTAAAGAATGATTATATGTAGTTTAACAAAGTTGAACGTAGTTAATGGCAGGCATTCGAAATGCCCACGCATGGGAACGTCATGGAAGCAGGGAGCTGCGCATACGTGGTGCTCTAGCACATGTCGACTGTCGCAATGCAGGACCCGTTGGAGGCAACTGAGCACCATGGTCCGGCTCGTAAATTTTTTTCTTTTTTTTAGGCTCTCTCCACCTTCACTAAGGAGGTGTGATTGGGTGTGTGGGCTGTGTCCCAGGTCGTTTGTGACCTCAGCGAGGAAGGTCAAAGGTCAGGACAGTGTCCCACGCTTAGGGATACCCCTGGTAGACGACCAGGCTTGACTATGCTGCGACTGGGGCATGGCCTGCATGCCCTGATTCCAAGACTGGCCATTAGGGCCCCAATTAGGAATTAGGCTGCATGCTCTGTGCATACGCATAACACATTGTATGTGAGGCTACCTGTATATATAGCCATATAGGCAGCCAGCATCGTGTACCATGAATGGAGAATGCATAAGCCATTAAATTGTAATATATTATGACAATTATTATGTGGTATAATGTTACATCTGCACACTTTTGTCATGAAATGGGTGATTTATGTATGTATATGCCATGTGCAGTGAACCATCTCTATAAAGGTCACTCTGAATAAAGGGCACCTCTGTAATGAGACACTGTCTGAAGTGTCAACAACATAGAGCTGTGTACCAATCAGCCTCTGAATTAGGAACACCTCTCTATAATATTATAACAGCCGGGTCCCAATGCAATAGTGAGCTAGGTTGCACTCTGTATGCATGGCTACATTCAGATCAATTTGATGCAGCAGCACGTATATACTTTTATCTGTGACAGGTAACAGGTGTCAGAAATCTCTGTACGTGACCAAACCTCAGGTTTGAATAGAGCTAAATTGTATGTAAAACATATAGTATACGTATATATGTAAATACTACACATTACAGATACCCTCATTGCCAACCCATTTGTGTAACCCTTAATTAAGAAGCTATACAATAGTTGGCTTATAAGTAGCTTAAGTGCCGATAAGTAGCTTAAGTGCCGATCTTCCCCCTGTATTATACAGAACATCCCCTCATATATACGTGTATATAGTTCATTATGTTAGCTATATTATGCACCTCATCTTTCATATGCAACATAATTATATAAGATCAAATTCCCTCTCAGCGACAAAACCAGCAGCTCTCTGCTTATATATATTTATATAATATACTTTTAGATACAGTATATAGTATATATGAAGCTACACACAGTGAATGTTGAGTACAACAGTGCAAGTGCTACTCTGCTCTGACGTTATAGAATGTACATTTTATATATACCATACAAATGTGCACATATGATATGCCTGCACACTCGTGTCTACGTGTCAGTTGATGGAATGGACAAACTCTAGTCCTTTCCATCTCTTTTGCGGGAACCTCCAAAGAAGGAATAGGCAAGGACTCCCAAAATTGCAACTCCAGCACCAACCGCTAGACCCACTCCAGCTTGCTTGGATGTAGTCCAGTACTCACCGTCCTTCAGACCAACACGAGAGAGGAACTTGTTACAGAAATTTTGGCAGTTGTTGCCAACTATGAAATAGTCTCCCATGTCTCTTAAGATGTCAATGGCGATGTCGGCCAACTCCCTCATGGTGGTTTCAACAGTTCCTTTCAATTCCAAATCCCTTTCCTCCCCCTGGTACTGCTCACATCTGGGAACAACAGTTAAATTAGCAGCATTCTTTCCTAGTTCCAGGGTGACGAATCCGTACTTCTGATTCTCGTCGCAAAGCACTATCTGATGGTGAAAGTGATCGGAAAAGGTCGCCTTGTGAACGAACACTTGATACACCAGGCGCTGGTCCAGAACTGCCCTGTACGATGTCTTCCGCAGCTGCGGAATAAATGAGTCGTTAGGCTGAACACCGGTGCCACTAAGAGACCTGAAAGCCATCTCGAAGAGTACTGGCCGTATAGATACGTATATACCAAGAAATGTCGCGTCTATTCTGGGAATTCAGCCGCGGATCATCCACGTATTTAGGAATTCAAAATGGCGGCTCCTCAGCGCTCGTCGGCAAACAGATGAAACGGTCGCCAATTAAAGGCCATGGATAGGCTTATTTCAAGGGCTCATGTATTATATACGAAGAATATGTTTCTCTTTGTTGTTATCCACTATAGCTAACTGGCGTTCTAGATTAAATCAATGAATTGAATGGTTGCTCTTCAATTTGTCAGTTCAATCTAAAACGCCCGTTAGCGGAGGAAGCGCTCGGTTAAGTAAGAGAGGCTTAATCGTTCAGAGTCAAAGTACACTAGGACCTGCAATTGCCAACGTTTCAATGAGTGTGCATGTTTAAGCACAGCTGTCTTGGTTTGTATCTAAAACTCTGATGCATTATTGCAAACCTCTGTGTGGTGCATCATGGGGTCATTCTAGGATTTTGAGTAATGCTATATGGCATGACAAATGTGGGCACTATTACTAGCAAGTAGTTCAAGTTTGGGGCGCCCCATCGGCGCTCCAAGAGTTTTTTTTTAACTCGAAATACTTGTTGTCGGGGGTGACAGGAACAAGGACAAGCATTTCTTCCGACTACCCTCATTTGTCACTCACCAAGGTGAGCAAACGTTGAATCTAACGACGAGAAGGAGAGCTGAGTGGCTCAGACGGATACGCAGGAACGATCTCAGGCCAGCAAACTACCCTTACACCCGCGTGTGCTCGGATCATTTCGTATCTGGGTCGCCTTCTTCCCTCTATGATACAGGGAATCCTGACTGGGCACCATCTTTGAAGCTAGGGTATGCATCGGGAAGAGTTCCAAGTGCCGACAGGTCAGAACGTGCAGAGAGACGAGCGAGCCGGAAGTTTCAGCGGGAAGCTGAAGTGACCAGCTCCCATGAAGGCACAGAGGAAACCTTTGGCGTCGAGACGCAGACAGATATGTCAGCTACTGATGTGGAAGAGATGCATCAGGAGATATCAGCACTTAGGGAAGAACTGAGGACCTCCAGAGTGAACAGCAAGAAGCTAGGAAATGAAGTTGCTGAAAGATGAAATAGCTAGACTAACTACAATATTATATGAACAGTCGACCTTAGAGATCCATGGCTTCCAGCATAATGATGAGAAGACACGGTTTTACACAGGTTTGAACACTTGGATCACATTTAGTATACTCTTAGATTTCCTTAAACCGCACTGGATGCAATGTGCAGCCTTGTCACATTTCCAGCAAGTGCTTTTGACACTCATGAGAATACGTTTGAATCTTCAGGAGCAAGACCTTGCTTAAAGATTCGGAGTGCATCCATCTACAGTGAGTCGAACGTTCTCCCATGTATTATATAGAAATCATGTATATATGTCAAATTAAGGCCATTAATCATTTGGCCTGAGCGAGACATCCTACTCAAGACGATGGCAATGGACTTCAGAAAGTACTGTCCTAAATGTGTAGTGATCATAGACTGCTTTGAAGTCTTTCTTGAGCGACCAACATCTGTATTGGCTCGTGCTCAGACATTTTCATCATACAAGCATCACAATACAGTAAAATACCTTATTGGTATTACACCACAGGGGTCAGTTAGCTATATATCTGAAGGGTGGGGAGGCAGGGTGAGTGACAAACATCTCACTGAAAACTGCGGGCTCCTCAGCAACTTGATTCCTGGTGACACCATCTTGGCTGATCGTGGCTTTAATATAAAAGAATCAGTTGGATTGTACTGTGCCACAATCACTGTTCCTCCTTTCACGAAATTTAAGGCAAAAAACAGTTGAGTGCAATTGAGGTTGAGCAGACACGAAGAATCGCAAATGTCCGCATACATGTGGAAAGAGTCATCGGCAACATAAGGCAGAAGTATACCTTATTAAACTCAACTGTGCCCATAGACTTAATCTTGTGAAAAGTGTGTCTAGGGCAAACACTACATTGGACAAAATTGTTTGTGGTTGCGTGTGCTTTAATTAATTTGTGTGAATCAGTTGTGCCTTTTGATTAATGCATTAATCATGTCATGAATATGAGGTATATGTGTAATTGTATAGTAATACAATAACAGTTACAATAAAATAGATAATAATGCAATAACAGTTACAATACACACACACACACACACACACACACACACACACACACACACACACACACACAACACACACGCACACACACACACACATGTTCGTACAGGGTCTGATGTCCATACCATGCTAACTACATTATATGCACACAGTACCGGACACAGTACAAGTGTCAGTTAACTCTACAGTCTGTTGTTGTGCTGGGTATGTGTTTGAGCTTCTCCACCAAGGCGTGGCTGAAGTAACTCATAGTGCCATAGCGCCCACTGGGGGCGGAGTCATAAAAATGGATGCAGATTCCCATTGGTCCAAGACACAGCCCCTCCTTCTTGTAGCAGCAATCCTTGGAAGGGCCCTCGCTGGAGCACTGCATGACCATGGTAATGAGATGGAAGGAGCGTGGAAAACAGGCGATGGCAAGCAGCGCAGACATACTTAGCATGTTTGCATATAAAATACATGTAATTATAAACCACACTACTATCTGGGTGAAGTGTGGGCTTCTCAGCTGGCAGTTGCCTGAATGTAAAAGGGTTCTTCAATACCAGCTAGAAACAGGCTGAAAACCTTGCTGTCGTTTCAGCCAGAATGCTCTGGCCTTCTTCAGTGCGAAGAAAACGTCGGCAAGGTTTTACAGCCTGTTTCTAGTTGGTATAGAAGAACCCTTTACCATTTAAACTGGTTTTACATTTACCACCTGATGAGAGCATGACACACAGACCACAGAACGAAGAGGTACAAATAGGTGTGTCAACTAACCTGGTCTGCAAGGAACAGTCTATATATTGGCATCCACAATGAGGTGGTCAACCATGAGGACCTGTCCCAACCTTAGGTCTGAATAGTTTAAATTGTACGTATAATATATAGTATACGTAAATATGTAACTATGGACGTATTGCCCATTACAGATATTCTCATTGCCAGGGAATTTGTGTAACCCTTAATTAAGAAGCTATTATACAATAGTTGGCTTATAAGTAACTCAAGTGCTGATCTACCCCCTGTATTATACAGAACATCCCCTCATATATACGTGCATATAGTTCATATATATGTTAGCCATGCACCTCATACTTCGTATGCAACACATACAAATATTCCCTCTCACCGACAAAACCAGCAGCTCTCTGCTTATATACAATATATATGTATAGTATAGTATATATGAAGCTACACACAGTGAATGTCGAGTACAACAGTGAAAGTGCTACTCTGCTCTGACCTTACAGAATAAGTACATTTTATATACAAATGCGCATATGATATGCATGCACACTCGTATCTACATGTCAGTTGATGGAATGGACAAACTCTAGTCCTTTCTATCTCTTTTGCGGGAACCTCCAAAGAAGGAATAGGCAAGGACTCCCAAAATTGCAACTCCAGCACCAACCGCTAGACTCACTCCAGCTTGCTTGGATGTGGTCCAGTACTGGCCTTCCTTGAGATCAACACGGGCAAGAAACGTGTTACAGAAATTCTGGCAGTTGTTCCCTACGAAACGATAGTCGCCCATTTCTCTTAAGATACCAATGGCGACAGCGGCCAACTCCCTCATTGTGGCTTCGACTGTTCCTTTGAACTCCAAATCTCCTTCCTCTCCTTGATAAACCTGACATTTGGGAATCACATGCGAGTACGTATCATTCTTCCCCAACTCCAGAGTTACGAATCCGTACTTCTCGCCCTTGTCACAAAGCACAATACGATGATGGAAGTTCCCTTTGAAAGTGGTTCGGTGGACGAACACTCCGTACACTAGGCGCTCGTCCAGGACTTGGCTGTAGGGCGTATTCTTCAACAGTGGGATAAACGATTCTTCGCGGTCAATGCCAGCGGCAGTGGTAAACCTGAAAGCCATCTCGATTCGCGTGGTGCTTCGCTCAGTGTTGTTTATATACTGTTTCATGGATATGCAGAGTCACGTTTTTTCGGGGAATTCTGTCGGGGATTCCTCGCCATTGGAGCGTAATTACGTACATCGATACACAAGAAATTTATACGTGGAATATGGTGCATATATGATGTATAGTGGTTTCTAGCCTGCTCGTACCTTACACACGGCAATCAGTCACGTGATTAAAGTATTGGAGATGAGTCTCACATGCTAATGGCCTCAATCACATGAGTAATGTCAGTACGTGTGCAAGGTGTGAATGGGACAGAAACCCTAAAACAACTGTATCTGTTATTGTGATTGATAAAAGCCAAATTCTTGTTCCATGCATTACTGCACTATGCAACCCCCCTTCTGCTTTCTGCAAGATATATAAAGTGGACATGTAACCATGACGTTAGGGAAATGAGCTGGGAAATCCCACACTAGTGACCCATAATTATGACAATTGTACAAGGTACTAAGTGTTACCAGTTGCCAACACTGGTCATGCACATGTACAGTCAACCCTCTGCCTCATATGTACATTACAGGCGTTCACACGCAAAGCAGCAAACCACACAAATCAGAACCAACTGTGCACTGCCCTGCACTGCATGAAGTCTTTCACTGCCATCTAGCTATGTGCTATTAGATTACTTTGTCATATGCAATATATATCAAATCATCTTGAAATATTTGAGGTGTAAACATTGGAGTATACTATAAGAGTTTCCTGATGAGTCTATAAATGTGGCGATAATCTAGAACATTAAATTAGTCATTTAGAAATGAAGTACAGTTATGTCTATGACTCAGTTGAATCCAGCGCATCTTTGCTCTCCTTTGAATTCTTTTTGCGTGAATCTTTATTACTGAAGAGGTAGTAGGCAAGGCTTCCGAAAAGAGCAACTCCACCGACAATTGCTGCTCCCACTCCCACTTGCTCAGTGGTAGTCCAGTACTGGCCTTCCTTGAGATCAACGCGGGCAAGAAACGCGTTACAGAAATTCTGGCAGCTCCTGACAAACAAATTATAGTCGCCCATTTCCCTTAGCACTGCAATGGCGACAGCGGCCAACTCCCTCATTGTGGCTTCGACTGTTCCTTTGAACTCCAAATCTTCTTCCTCTCCTTGATAAACCTGACATTTGGGAACCACACGCGAATACGTATCATTCTTCCCCAACTCCAGAGTTACGAATCCATACTTCTCACTGTTGTCACAAAGCACAATACGATGATGGAAGTACCCTTGGAAAGTGGTTCGGTGGACGAACACTCGGTACACTAGGCGCTCGTCCAGGACTTGGCTGTAGGGCGTCTTCTTCAACAGTGGGATAAACGATTCTTCGCGGTCAATGCCAGCGGCACTGGAAAACCTGAAAGACATCTCGATACGCGTGGTGCTTCGCTCAGTGTTGTTTATATACTGTTTCATGGATATGCAGAGTCACGTTTTTTCGGGGAATTCTGTCGGGGATTCCTCGCCAGTGGAGCGTCAAATGACGTCATCGAGCGATTAACAAGAATTTATACGTGGAACATAGTCTATCTATGATGTATACTTATATACCTATGTGATTATACCAGCGTGTACACATGTACAAGAGCTGGATGTATGTATAATTTTATTATACTTCACATTGTGCACATACTAGCACATGCACACAGTACACAGAGAGAAACACGCACCAGTAACCTTTAATTACCCAAATATTTCATCTCTTGCTTTCCTCTTTTATGTCAATGTGTATTGCACAATCTAAAACACACACACGCACACACACACGCACATACACACGCACACACACACACACACACACACACACACACACACACACACACACACACACACACACACACACAAACACACACACACACACACACACACACACAACACACGCACACACACACACACACACACACACACACACACACACACACACACACACACACACACACACACACACACACACACACACACACACACACACACACACACACACACACACACACACACACAACACACGCACACACACACATGTACGTACAGGGTCTGGTGTCCATGCCATGCTAACTACATTATATGCACACAGTACCAGACACAGTACAAGTGTCAGCTAACTCTACAGTCTGTTGTTGTGCTGGGTATGTGTTTGAGCTTCTCCACCAAGGCGTGGCTGAAGTAACTCATGGTGCCATAGCGCCCACTGGGGGCGGAGTCATAAAAATGGATGCAGATTCCCATTGGTCCGTGACACAGCCCCTCCTTCTTGCAGCAGCAATCCTTGGAAGGGCCCTCACTGGAGCACTGCATGACCATGGTAATGAGATGGAAGGAGAGCGTAGAACATGCGATGGCAAGCAGGGCAGACATACTTAGCATGTTTGGATATAAAATACACATAATTATAAGCCACACTACTATCTGGGCGAAGTGTGGGCTTCTCAGCTGGCAGTTGCATGAATGTAAAAGGGTTCTTCTATACCAGCTAGAAACAGGCTGAAACCTTGCTGATGTTTCGGGCGGAATGCTCTGGCCTTCTTCAAGGCAAAGAAAATGTCGGCAAGGTTTACAGCCCGTTTCTAACTGGTATAGAAGAACCCTTTACCATTTAAACTGGCTTTACATTTACCACCTGAAGAGAGCATGACACACAGACCACAGAATGAAGAGGTGCAAACAAAATAGGTGTGTCAACTAACCTGGTCTGCAAGGAACAGTCTATTGGCATCTGAGATGAGGTGGTCGGCCACGAGGACCTGTCCCAGGGGCTGCCCCTTGTCGTGTTGCACCACCAGCGCCACCAACACGAGGGCCTCCACCACTAGCTGACGGTACTCAGGGTCCTGTAGGGTGTTGAGCACCGACTCCACCTGTAGCGCAAACTTCCACTCTCCAGCAGTCATCTGTGGCAGGAGAGGAGGGGAGGGAGAGAGGGGAAGGGAGGGGAGGGGAGGGGATAGGAGGGGGAGGGTAGAAGAGAGGAGAGGGAAGGAGAAGGAAGGGAGAGGAGGGAGCGAAAGGGAGACACAAAGGGGAAGAGAGGAGGGGAGGGGAGGGATAGGAGGGGGAGGGTAGAAGAGAGGAGAGGGAAGGAGAAGGAAGGGAGAGGAGGGAGGGAAAGGGAGGCACAAAGGGGAAGAGAGGAGGGGAGGGGAAGGGAGGGGAGGGGAGGGGATAGGAGGGGGAGGGTAGGAGAGGAGAAGGAAGGAGAAGGAAGGGAGAGGAGGGAGGGAAAGGGAGATACAAAGGGGAGGGGAGGAGAGGGGAGGGGAGGAGAGGGGAGGGGAGGAGAGGGGAGGGGAGGAGAGGGGAGGGGAGGAGAGGGGAGGGGAGGAGAGGGGAGGGGAGGAGAGGGGAGGGGAGGAGAGGGGAGGGGAGGAGAAGGGAGGGGAGGGGAGGAAAAGCCAGGGAAGGGAGGGGAGTAACTGGTATCACATAATACAGTGTGCTCAGCACATTGCTGCTGCTCAGTGTCTCACCTCTTGGATGGTGGGGTTTTGAGGGAGGAAGTGCTGCCCAATTTGGATCCCTTCGCACTATCAGGACACAGAAGGCATTGTTACAAAACAATTAGAAACTTCACAGGACGTGACAATGTGGGGATGTGCACAATGCATCCATATCTGTGCTTACGTATGTACGTAAATGTCCACACTCGTTTGCTGAGTTTGCAAATAAGGCGTGTGTGTGTGTATTAAACATGTGTGTGTATTGGGAGAAAGCACAGCCAAATTTAGCATGTGTGTGTGTGTGCATGTGAGTGTGTTCACAAGGTATGTATATCCATACACATGTGCACGTACTGTACATGCATCTCCACATAATCTGTAGCCCTACCCTACCTTTTCCAGGATGTACCAGACCTGGCTGCAGAACTCCTTTGGGACTCTGTTCAGTGCCCCATCGAGTCTCCTGCGTCGTCTCCACACACCCACACGCTCAATCGCGTGTTGCTCCTCCACATCTGTCCCCATCACCCCAATGTCGTACTTCAGCTGGACGGAGATGTCTCGCTTACTGTGAGTGACAATGGAGACCTGAGGAACAGCTTCGTAGTAGCCTCTACCACAGTCGGGCTCTGCATACACACAAACAGCAGCAGCAAGCACATACGTACGTACATGCACACAGTGTGGAATGCACTGCTGCAACTCAGTGTGTACTGTTCATTTCTATTTTGGTGGTGTGTACACATGACACACACACACACATTTTGTTGTTAACACTGGGGTGGAGTAAGTGACACACACAGGAGACATGCTGGCTGGTCTTCAACATTGCCAGTCTCATAACAAAGTGCTGACAGCAAGACTGAATCACAATATTGCTCTGCAAATACATACCTTCACTGTGAATTACTAGTTATTAAGATCCCGGTAATATATTCTAATGCGTCCTATTGGCTGGAGGTCATGTGATCAGAACTAAGCTATATACATACGTACATATGTGTGAATGTATGTATGTGTATGTATGTATGTATGTATGTACATACGTATGTATGTATGTATGTATGTATGTATGTATGTAAAATGGTGTATGGCAGCTCTGTCCCAAGCGATGGCTGCCTGCCCCACTGCCTCACCTATCTGGTCTATGCGGAACTCCTTCCCACTCAATAGGTGATAGAGGAGGTTCTTGAGACCACACGGGTTGATGTTGAGGAGGACATCTGTAGCTTCATCAACTGAAGGTGGGAATAGGAGGGAGGGGGAGGAAGGGGAGGGAAGGAAGGGGGAGAGTAGGGGCAGTTGAGTTTGCAAATAAACATGTACGTATACATACCATAAAAATATGGCAGAAATTTTGGCGGGGAATTCATTTCAGCAGGGAATTTATTTTGGCAGAGAATTTATTTTGGCGGATTGGCAGTTTTGAGAGCAATCCACCAGTATTTCATCTACCAAAAAACTTCACAGTGTGATGGCATCATTATTGCAAAATCATAGCCTTCATGTGTACTAGGCCTGCAGCAAGACGTGCTAGTCTAATCGCCGGCATGGAGTTCAGCATTGAAAGCTGGGTACAAGGAAATCACTTCTTCAAAGAGTTTTGTACACCAGAGGTGGGAGAAGAGTTGGCTTGTCTGTCAATGGAAGCAATCCAAACAACGTGTACGCAGCGCTGTAAAGACCGACATGAAAAAACAGTCCAGACAACAATTTGTCTAGTTGTCAGTTGCATTTCATCATCAATTTTGACCTAACTGAGCTGAAACTAGCTCAAGGCCAAGTTAAATTCCCAGCGCATTTGATTAGCCATTTTGTTATGAATATCATTATGGCTAAGACTGGCTCAACTGCCAAAGTAAATCCAGCCAAATATTTTCAGCAATCTGCCAAAATATCTTCCCGCCAACATTTCCGGCCATACGGTACACAGGAAGAAAGGTGTGTATGCACAGTTTGTGCACGTGTGTGCCTGTCAGAGCGAGCATGTGCTGTGTGTGTGTGTGTGTGTGCACGTGCGTGTGCCCTGCACTAACGTGATCGATTCAAGAAGCGTCCCAGCTCCTGCACGACAATGGTCATAATCATCCCCACTCTCAGCCTCCACATGTCCTCAAAGAGGTGGGGCTCCAGTCGAATGAACATGG
>OX465037.1:1917039-1927039 GCA_949841015.1 Aplysina aerophoba | reverse complement strand
CTTGCTCTTGGATGTCCTCTGAGGCGAGGAGGGCTTGGGTGAGGTCGCCGACATCGATGCCATGCATGCTCCCCTTGCGGGAGTGGGAGGGCGCTCTCATCGCGGTCACGGAGGCTGACAGGTGTCTCTTCACTTGTGACCGAGTACCAGCCCACGCTGGGGCCACTGAGGGGAGGGGCAGAGGGGGAGGAGCAGAGCCTGTTGTGAATGTACGTAAAACATCTATGACACTACATATTTGTTCAGCAGTGCCTTGCTGCTCTTATCAAACACACTCAGAGACGAACTGCAAAGCCTACTGCACACGGCATGCTCTCGTGTCTGAGCAAAGAGCTGCTGACTCACACTCCACTTCTTGCTCTCTGGCAGGCTTGGTGAACATGCCTCGTCTGCTCCTCATCAGAGCCCCTTTGACGTCCATTGGGAGGTCGCTCTTACGAGGGATCTGGGGAGACACCTGGAGAGAGACGGCAGCAGGAGATGGGCGGGAGGCACTGCAGCTGCACATATACTCACCCCATTAAGCTGACACACACACACACACAGCTATGAGACAGATACAGATAGTGGATACGGAGCAGGCCAGACCATGTACAGTACGTACCATGTATCAGTGTGTATCATATTTATCAGTATGTATCAGTATGTATCGAGATGTATCAGTATGTATCAGTATGTATCGAGATGTATCAGTATGTATCAGTATGTATCAGTATGTATCGAGATGTATCAGTATGTATCAGTATGTATCAGTATGTATCAGTATGTATCAGTATGTATTAGCATGTATCAGTATGTAAGAGTGTGTATCAGTGTGTATTAGTGTGTGGTGGTGTACCTCTAGAATAGATGAGAGCCTTGCAAACCGTCTTAAAGAGGATGTCTTGCTGTAGAGTGGCAACACTGAAGAAGAGGAGACATGAGAACACAAAAGTGAGGCGAGGGGAGGTGAGGGAATGGGAATGAGGTTGAAGAAACAATCAACGTACAGACATACTCACAGAGTGCAACTTGTGGGACATTTGAACAAGTAAGAACCACTCAAAGATAGCACGTACATACATACATACATACATACATACATACATACATACATACATACATACATACATACATACATACATACATACATACATACATACATACATACATACATACATACATACATACCTGAACACATTCACAGTCTATACTAAGCACCTGATTTGTGTGAAGGTTATGTGCCATGTGTGTATATGTGTGCACCTACGTGACAGAACTACACACAGCACATGTATGTATGTGCGTACGCACGTTAGTGTTCTATGCACCACAACTCCCTCTCCCCTCCCACAACTCCCTCTCACCTCCCACAACTCCCTCTCACCTCCCACAACTCCCTCCCTCCTCCCACAACTCCCTCCCTCCTCCCACAACTCCCTCCCTCCTCCCACAACTCCCCCCTCCTCCCACAACTCCCCCCTCCTCCCACAACTCCCCCCTCCTCCCACAACTCCCCCCTCCTCCCACAACTCCCTCTCTCCTCCCACAACTCCCCCTCTCCTCCCACAACTCCCCCTCTCCTCCCACAACTCCCTCCCTCCTCCCACAACTCCCTCTCTCCTCCCACAACTCCCCCTCTCCTCCCACAACTCCCCCTCTCCTCCCACAACTCCCTCCCTCCTCCCACAACTCCCTCCCTCCTCCCACAACTCCCCCCCTCCTCCCACAACTCCCCCCTCCTCCCACAACTCCCCCCTCCTCCCACAACTCCCCCCTCCTCCCACAACTCCCTCTCTCCTCCCACAACTCCCCCTCTCCTCCCACAACTCCCCCTCTCCTCCCACAACTCCCTCCCTCCTCCCACAACTCCCTCTCTCCTCCCACTTCCCTCCTTCCACACTAGCGGCTGGCAATAGCAGGTGACTCCCTCACCGTCCTTGGCTCTGTCCAGCTCCAGGAAGGTCAGTTTAGTGATGCAGGAGGTCTTGAGGAGATCGGACAGGTTGCCCACAATGGTGCGGGTGCCTAAAGGGCAGACAGTGTGAGAATAACAGCATAAAACCAACAGGAGAAGGGAAGTGATTACACTTGGATAGGTTTAGTTGATTATAATTGCTATGCATATAATTTTATGTGTAAGCTGCGCTGTACTAAAATTTGAGACTTATGACGACCACCGATCTTATTCCAACGGTGCCTTTGTATGTATATGCATATGTGCTATTTCGTCCACAGTTTTCACTCGTCCCACCCTGAAGTTCGTACCTCGCACGTAGCCACTCTTCATCTTCTCAATCAACTTCCACATCGGGTTCTTGTCCCAGTGGGCGGGGTCTCCCAGCATCAGTTTCATAATTGGAAGGGTCATGGTCGGCCGCCCCAGCTTCTTCCAGTTGCTACGGAGATAGGCAATGGCAGTTCGAATCAGGTCGACCAGTAGGCTGTTGTCCAACCAGAGGTAGTACTGCTCCTGGTCCATAATCTGAAGTGAGGAGGATTGGAGCATTCATTGTGGCTCAATCAAATTGATTGCTTCAGTAAAATGTATGTAGAGTACTTAAGGTTACTTCTATTTGAAGCCGTCTGACGCTTTGAACAAACTATGTATGTACGTATTAGCGAATGACAGACATATTTGTCACCACACTACTGTAAATACGTACTTACAGTACTGAACATCACAGTACACTTGGCACAGGTGACATACGTATATAAGGTAATATTGCTACGTACATCTATTTCAAATTTCAATCAACATACATACACACCTAAATATGTACATACGTATGTATGTACATATGCTACACACACATACAAATGTGTACGTATGTACAAACATACACACATCACACAACGTCCAGACAGAAAGTACTACCAATGGTTCTCTGTTGTAGACCCACCTGAGGAGTGAACGCGTAGTAATTCCCCTCGTACACATACACCTGGCTGGTGCTCAGGACCCCCATCTTTTGCTGCTGGCGCCCGCTCAGCGCCATCTTCTGGTTGAAACCAAGCCGCTGGTAGGCCTCTCCGAGGGACTTGGCGGAGAGGATGCTCAGCGGGCTGTGGCAGGAGATCTGAGCCTCTGATATAGTCTCCACCTCGATGCCACGGTCAGCCAACTGATTTTGCAAGTGGCGGTTCTCACACACTAATGCCACTGCACATTCAGAAGATGGTCATACCACATACATACTGTACACTGGGTACAGCTGTTATATCACACATACATGCGTACATATATACATAGGCAACATGAGCTGCTATACACATGTATACGTACGTACATACATGTACTACCTAGTACATACAATATATGACATATTGTATGTATGATGGTTGACTCGTACGTATATACGTACGTATGTATGTATGTACGTACATGTACATACAGGTATAGGTTATACAATGAGGATGAGGGGTTATCGAATATACACGACCGAGGGCGAAGCCCGAGGACGTGTATATTCGATGACCCCGAATCCGAATTGTATAACCGGCTTGTACCAGAATGCGGAGGCGTTTCCGTTTCCTATTGGTTCATCCCGAGGTGTCCAATGTAATTAATCCGCCAAAATGGCGGTCACGAGAACGCCGCCATACCGTCTGTAGACATCTACGCTAAATCGAGATCAACAATAGCTGTTATGCTTAACAACAGCTTCATTCCCTTAGCGACGAGGAGGACGGAGAAGACGACAGCAGCGAGCGACTAGGAAACATTGACGGCGAACACAGCAGCAGCGACGGCGGGGACGATAGCGGCAAGCGGCAAGCGAGTAGCAAATACTACAGTTCGTTTAGGGCTAGTGCAGGTGTCTAACTAGTGACCTTATAAGGTCACTAGTTAGACACCTGGAAACAATGGTTTTGCAGCTGCATGAATATTTAATGAGGTGTCTTAGTGATATACACACCTCACCACATCAAAGGAAACGCCCACGCATTATGGTACAATAATACGTTGTATTACTGTACATATGTACAGTACGTACAGATCAACCATGATCAGCAATATGATGCACAGTCTTAAGTTCATATTCATATGTGCATACAATAGGTATACTGCATGTACAAATCAACCATTATCAGCAATCATACAAATCATATCCTCAGTTGTTACATGCGCCATACAGTGTATGTATACAAATGGGTTGTCAGTAGCTTCAAATAGCTCAAATACGGTGTATGCATGTATATTGGACTAAGGGCGGTCCTAAACCATTAGTAAACTTCGCATACTCTTGCACAAACGCAGACATGTGTACGTACGTACACACACACACACATACACACACCTTGGACAATGATGTCCGGCTTGGGCTGGGCAGCTAGCCGGCGGTTGAGTGGATCCAGCTCTCCAACTTCAACAAAGTCCTGCAAGTGCAGAAGAGTGGACACTGCACAATGTACACCACAGCAGTGATGTCAGGGTGAGATGTGAAGCAGTGGACAGAGAAAGACAGAGAGAGATGGAGGTCCGCTTGGAGCATGACCAACCACTGAGGACACAGCCACACACTACATTATTACCCCTGGTATTACCCCTGGGGTTACCTCCTACGTTTACCACACGGACAGGTGAATATGAAAGCATGCACACATGCACACACACATGTACTTACGTACATACATACATACATGAACACTACCCACATGCATTTAATGTATGTATGTACGTACCTGTCGCAGTAGATTTGCCAGGATGTAAAGTGACTGTGCCCACATTGATTGCCACTTGGTCCCCCAGTACCTCTCCTGGCTGTGGGGCCTCTGGTACTCCAGCTCCACCTGTGCAACACACACACACAAGCACACATATGTATGTACGTACGTATGTATGTACGTACATGTATAATACACTGAATACACTCTGCTATGTACGTACATTTCCAGTACTAATTGAGCATAAGCAGCAGCAGAGGTGCGTACAGGCAATGGTTCATTCTTTGGCTAGTGACTTGCGTCAGAACTACCAGCGTTGGACCGTAGTTACCAGACAGGTTCTTTGTCTGGTCTATTCAGTGCTCATTAGGTGTACAGTATGTCCATGAACGTGCACGGAGGTGTGAATGTACTGTACACATGTACATATGCTGGTGAAGGTGTGTGTGTGTGTGTGTGTGTGTGTGTGTGTGTGTGTGTGTGTGTGTGTGTGTGTGTGTGTGTGTGTGTGTGTGTGTGTGTGTGTGTGTGTGTGTGTGTGTGTGTGTGTGTGCATGCGTGTGCATGCCTGTGTGTGTGTGTGCGTGTGCGCTGTACCTTGTCCGCCGGCACGTAGTACAACTCTGGGATGTGGACTAGTCCATTGTTATCTCGAAGAACACATTTGTCCATCATCTCACCAAACTTGGCCACCTGCAGGGACCGCACACCATATGGATGTGCACACACCAAACAGGAACAAAAACACTTGGCTGGAACCCACATACGTACATACATACATACATACATACATACATACATACATACATACATACATACATACATACATACATACATACATACATACATACATACATACATACATACATACATACATACATACATACATACATATAACAATAGGACAGCCATTCTCCCAGTCATAACTATATAGCAGCTACATACATATATACTTACGTACATACGTACATACAGTGCCACAGTGGGGGATTGTGCCAGTACAAAAGCTGCACGTCCAGCCCAGCACTCTGTCTCACCTGGAGGAGGTTGTTGGTGAATATGCCTTCAATGACAAGGAAGGCGAAGAAGAGTGGCCATTCACACTCAATGTTGTCAAACATCTTGAGCTCTGCCGGGTGGTAGTAGAGTCGGTTGGGATCCTGCAGGGGTGGAGGTACATACCTATGCACGTATGTGTGCACCTGATGAATTCACTGTAGAGGAGCACCGCTCAAACCAGACACACTGACAAACAGTACGAGGATGGTATGATGCATGGTTACAATAAAGGAACACTGTGGAAATAATGAATCGTACGTACTCAATTAATAAGTACTCATTAGATTCATAGGGAAACTACTGTCTACAGCTGCTTGCCTACAGTAACTGCACTACACCAATTCCTCCCAGTGGAGCGAGCAACATACAGAACACAAGATGCGTATACTTATGTACATACAGTATTGACCAAAAACATTCCAGTTGTATCCTAGCACAAATACAGATACATACGTAACTCGGTAGTTGGTTCTCACATGTGTGCTTCCCAGTCTCCTGAGCCCCTCCCCCATCCTCTGCCCCACCCCTTACCCATCCCTCATGGTACTTCTTCTCCTCCACCACACCCACCTCTTTGATGGTCTGATAGCCGTCTCTGAGGAACCTCTTGCAGCCGTAGTTGCCGAGCAGTTTGGAGAGCACCTCCTCCCTCACCTGCAGGATCAGGTCAGCATTCTGAACAGCAAAGGCGGGGAAGCCAATGATGCTCAGCAGAGCGGCATCAATCTCCTATGGGGGCGGGGGAGGGAGGGGTGTGTCACTCAATACGAATGACTACACACACACACACACACACACACACACACACACACACACACACACACACACACACACACACACACACACACACACACACACACACACACACACACACACACACACAACACACACACACACACACACACACACACGCACAAGCACAGACCTTGGACATGGACTCCCGCGGCAGGAGAGACTCCAACTTTGCCTAAGAGGGTTAAAGTCAAGTGCTGAGAGGGTACGTATGTATGTATATATAGCACAACACACATGCTGAGGGTGAACTGCACGTGTGCACACATGCAAACTTTCAAGAAAGAATGCACATTACCACAAGTACACATGTAACAAGGCTAGCCAGTACTATGACAGCACGCCCACGCACACACACTGCATCATCATCATCTCCCACACTTCCCCATTTGTACACTGCACTGCAACTACTCCATAGTCCATAATGTTGACCGCTCCCTCACACCCTCACACCCTCACACCCCCATCCCGCACACCCCTCCCCCTCACATTGCATTGCTGGAGCTCATCCTCCATGATGTGGATCACAGAGGAAGGGCCGCCGCGAGACCCAAACAGGTCCAGACCATCCAAAGCCTCCAGAGCAGCCTGAGAATGGTACGTATTATTATATTAAACAGAACAAACAGTGCAAACAGAACACGGCGACACCCGCAAGAGCACACCTGCACACACACATGAACGCACGCACGCAGACGAACGCGGGCAGACGACCGAAGATGAATGACTTGATGATGTCGTAGAGGCTCATGCTACGGAATACATAGAACCAGAGAGATATTGAGCTAACACGTAGCAATAGTTCCAACAAGTAAGACGTTTCGACCGCGAAGGTCTTCGTCAGTTACAAACAGTTTGTAACTGACGAAGACCTTCGCGGTCGAAACGTCTTACTTGTTGGAACTATTGCTACGTGTTAGCTCAATATCTCTCTGGTTCTATGAATGACTTATTTACCAGTAAGCTAGGCGGTACCACAGATCCTGCATCATCAGTCACTAGTTCCATAGGCAGTACCACTGAAGCACTGGACTCGTCTACCCTGACTTTGACCATTACATTTACATACATACAGTACATACATTACAGCTCTCAATGAATCTTGCATCAGTCACCAGTTCTAAAAGTCCTCATACAAGCCCCCCCCCCCCCCCCCCCCCCCAGTGGGACCTCACCTTGGCCATGCCAATGGAGCTGGCGTTCAGCTCTGGCTCGCCATTGTTGGTCTTGTCCCCGCGCTCCCAAATACCATAGTCCTACATACGTACACATGTACGTACTCATGGTGGTGTGGGCAGGAAACAAACAAACAAAAACACAAACACTAGCCATCCAGCCGAATCAGATTCATGCAGATACAACATATATACGTATATATGTATGTATGTATGTACGTACATAATTATATATACAGAAAATCAATAATATTACTGGGGCTGTGACATGAAAAATGGGAGATATAAAATGCTGTCTTTGTACTGTAGCATTCATGACACATGCACAGACACCACACAATAGCTGCATACATCGAGCCCACTTACAGGTATTCTGTAGGCTGTTTCAATGTAAAAGACGAGGTTTTGAATGAATGCAACCTCATCCAAGGAGTAGATGATCTGCAGTCCTAGCCAAGGCAAGAGAAGAAGAGAACATCACTGCCTGGACATACGTAGCTAGCACGGTCGGATCCCTTGACACTAGTCTCGCGGCAAGCAGTATTCCGTTAGGCAGAATGGACTGTCACTTCTTGCAGTGGCAAAGTAACACAAATTGTGGAGAATGGGCTGAACACGAGACTACACGCACATACACAGAGTTGCAAGACGCCACCCACACTGATGTGCAAGACCCCACACTGATGTGCAAGACCCCACACTGATGTGCAAGACCCCACACTGATGTGCAAGACCCCACACTGATGTACAAAGCTTGTGCGTGTGTTTTACTGCATCACCTCTTGTGCCCCAGGGCAGAAGCGCGAACAAGACACATGTAAGCCCACTCCACCGAAATTTACCAAGAATACTCCAATGTACATTTACGTACTTAAAAACTAATATTTGAGTGAGTCTACGTACATCTTTATGCTCATTTGAACGTCATTTATTGTGTACATAAATAAGCTAACCATTAACAGAAAGTGGTGGCAGCCATGCAGTGGATGACTCCTGGCATAACGCAAGTACTGGACACCAACATGTCCTTGTCACAGTGTCATCATACATACCTGAAGCCGTCATCTGTGCCAGCGTCAGCAGGTACAGTGACGTCGCGTCAATCTGGAGGTGGCCCCACTCATTGTCCCCCACCGCAAGGCCACCAGTGTCTACAGTAGACAAGAGAGCACAGCAAGACGCCATCATCAAGCCAACAGTGCAGACAGCTGAACCGTACATAGCACGCAATTACAGTAGGTACATGTACATAATTATGTATTACAGGTCAGTACTGTATGTTGAACTGTACAGATACACATTATTACATACTATAGTATACTGTATATACACACATTACATACTATACTGCACACATGTGCGTATGTAATTTGTAGGTGCTGTACACGATACAGAGAATTCATACACTAGTATACGAACATAGGTATGTATGGTTCCAATATATGGTTGTCATGTGCACACAATTTAACGCAACGTCTCCCGATTACTCGTATATTCTTACAAGTAAACCGTACACACGCACACATGCATACACGCACGCACACACACACGCACACACACACACACGCACGCACGCATACACACACAACGTACGTCTGTTGTACTTTGCATGCAGACAATGACTCCGTGACTGAGTGGCTTTGAACTCCTCCACCTTCCCAACCTGCTGCATCATGCAGAACAGCAGGCCTCGCATGTGCTTCACAACTGCCTGAAGGACCAGAACAGGAATAGGACATGTGGAAGCAATTTCAAATTTTGGATGCATACGTACATACGTATACATAAAAATCGTAGTGAATGACATGAACATTCGTTGTCTAAGACACTGACCTCAATATTGCTGTAATTAGCAATTACTGATAGTGCATTAATTTGATTATACATACAGTATAAGACAATATAACGTTATCGTACCGTTTTTACGAAACGAAACGAAAACGGAACGACCTTTTCCGTTGTACGAAACACCCCACCCGTTTAGACGGAAAATGGACGGACGGTTCTAAAACGATTCACCCTAAATAAAACGATCGCAAAACGATTCGTCGCTGAATAAAACGATGAAGAAGCGTCGGTGAGTCTCCATCTGTACAGAGCTTTCGTCCGTCCATATCACGTTGTCGAAGCCATCGCTGAGATGTTCCTGTGCCCACTGGAGACGCTTTACTTCATTTTGCTGGCGAATTAATTGGCAATAGGCACTGCCTCTGAACGTCCAACCCAGAGCTGCGCGACACCTGAGGACTGTCCTCAGAGTCATGGTGTGGCCATGGCGTAAAAGTAGAGCGTGCAACTGAACCGCGGTCGTTTCATCGTCGTCCCTC